>CAJNOJ010000818.1:0-21624 GCA_905250025.1 Adineta ricciae | reverse complement strand
GTCGAAATTACCGATCAAACATTTGAACGTGAAAGTCGCAACTATTACCATCCATTTCAATATTGGCTAGCGAAAAGTTTAGTGGATATTTTTCGAATGGTCATCTATCCATTATTATTTCTCAGTATGCTCTATATTGAAATCGTTCCGCGTGGTTCGTTCTCGTTCTATTTCTTTGTCATGGTTCTTTGTTCGTTTGTTTGTTCGGGTATTGGTCAATTAGTATCGGTGATTTTCGATCGAACAGAATATGCATATCTCGCCGGAACAATCTTCGCTCTGTTATCATGTCTTCTGTCGGGATTTAGTCCGACAAAAGATGAACTGAAACAAGGTGGTTTTATTGTTATTTTTTCATTTTCGCGGCATGTGCAAAGTTTATTGTTTCGACATGAATCGAAACTTTATCTGGAAGCATTGGAATCCAAGGATCACATATGGGGAACGTCGGTTGAAGGTATTCATAAGAATTTCGACTTCAATAATAGTGAAAATCCGCGTTTTTGGATGATTCTCATTGGATTTCTTTTGCGTGCATTGACATTTGCTTTTCTCTATGGCAAATCAGAATATCGTTCGAAAGCTCGCTTCTACGTAACGAATCTTCTACCCAATTTGAAAAGTCTTCTTACATGTGAATCACGTCGAGATCGTCCTTTCAAGCATCAAGCTAGTACGCATAAACTTTCTAGGCGCAACATGGGTGAGAGCTCCTTCTAATTTACTTCGCAGATCGTCCAGACGTTCTACCTTCATCTTCTTTCAAATAAATCTAATGCTGTATCGAAAGTGCGAATACTGCGTTTTTGTAATACTATCGTGCTATTTGTAATCTGATTATTTTAGTGTTTGTTACTGATAATGCATTCAGTTATTTCCGAAAGAAATTATTTATTTAAGATGTCGAAAAACAAGAATAAAAAGCATAACATACGCAGCGCATCTTGAAGGTGAGCATCGAAATATGCTTTCCTACTTGATGATCCACCATCTCATAGTATCAAGACAAGCGACGCAATTAGGAAGAACTCAGTATAGAACGATTATATTAATCGCTTTGTTATTTCGTGTTACACTGAAGAAACTTGCTTTTATTATAAGCCCAATTATTCTTTTTGTAGATGTTAATAACATCTTCGCATGTGTCACAACAGTTAGTTGAGCCATCATAACAATTATCACAAATACCTAGAGGGTGAGGGTGTCATCAAAGTGGATTTTAAGCTACTAATAATGTTATTCTTACGAATATTGTTAGGTTTGGTCGATGTGACTGAGACAAGAGTGTCAGCTTGTTCACTTTCAGTGTTCGAGTCGGCAAGAACCTCGAGATCGTCGTCTGCGATTGTTTGGGACTGGGTATCACTACCTATTAAATAGAAATATCACATATTTGGTACAAATGTAATAAAATATTCGGTTCAAGGATGTCAGTTAAGAATAGGAAAATCAATAATATATTCTATGCGAATTCTTCACGTCTGCTATAATATGAGGAAGCATCGACGATCAAGGAAAGATGTTCAATATTATGTATCCTGTTATGAGATTCGATTTCTTTTTCGCAACAGTTATTAATTATAGACTCGGTAATAGATTGTTTGATGAAATGCGGTTTACCGCTTTTCATCAAAGATATTTTTCTGACGTTTTTGGAAAAGAAAGGATATGAGTTTTAAACTAACTCAAAAGCTTTTACAATATTCACATACAAAGATATAAGAGAGCGAAAGAAGAAAATTCAATTGTGAACTAACTATTTTCTACGGTTGAGTAAGGAATTTAGGTCGTGAAAATAATTACCGAAATCAGAAACACGCTCGAAATAATCTTTTGTGTCATGACCAACATAATCACCAGTGTAAATAATGTACTCCAAAATTTGATATGGATTCAGTAAAGAAAATGAACTTCCATTTCCTGTTGAGGCCGTATTTCCTGTTAATGTGTGTGTGTGACTGCCAGACGCATATACTTCAACGCCTGTATAAGTAGTAGAAGTTGCGAGCTGAGTAGCAGAACTATGCGGATAGTGGATATTTTTAACCCAATCTTTCTTCCCAGAAAAATAGCCACGATCATCATAACGCAGACTGTGTGCATGTCCTGGCTCCTTTATGCCATGTGTATGTGACCCACTCATCTCAGTTTTCAACGACCCAGACTCATGATGATGTGTTGGTAGCTCAACTGTTGTTAACGTATGTACTGCATGCCCACCAGCAGCACCTGTTTCAAGGGCATAGTTTGCTCGAATCGCCGACGGATCCCTTCCTATTGCAACACGACCACGTAAATCGGGTACATTGAATGTTGAATGTCCATTGCCATTTCCAAAGGAAGTACCGATGACATAAAACAACTTGTGATAAGTGGTGCGAGACAGCTCTTGGCCCTGACAGAATGTCCAATTATGTGGTACGCTTAGTTCTGTGCCAGAATAAAGTCTTATTTCGCCTACAGATGGTGAAGCGTAACTCGTATGCACTGTTAACTTTTCAATGTCTTTTTTAACAATAGAATCCGATGATTGAAGTTCTGTCAATTGTCTGTCTGTATTTAATCGCAATTTTTCTACATTGCTTTCAATGGTTCTCATTAAAGTTTTAACTTCTGTAAATAGACTTGTTGTCGGTGCTTGTAGACTGTTGCTATTATTTTTAGTTGCCGTATCCAACGATGCAATTTTTTCATATAATTTGTTCACGCGATCTTTGATGTTTTGACCATCTGCTTTCACACCTGTCAATGTGGAATCTAACGTATGTACACTTGATTCCAACAGCTTAGTATGATTATCGATGTGTGGTACTGTTCCCAAAACACTGTACGATGTTCGTAGTTCTTTGAACTGTTTGTCCATATTTAGTTGTGTTTTTTCCATATTACTTTCGAATATACCAAACTCTTTACTTAATTCATCTAATTTTGATTCAAATATATTCGAGTAGGAATCAACGGCTGGCACATGTGTCCGTCCAGTATGAGAAGATAATGACGGTAGAATGCGGATCGGCAGAGTATGTATTGACTCTATACGTGCCACAGTAACTTTTTTGTCGACGAATTTTTTGTTTTCAGTATAATCAGCTAAATTTAATCTATAAGCTTCAACTGGTTTAACAATAAATTTTTCACCATTGAATTGTACAAATTGTCGATTTTTCATATAAAAATCAAAATTCTTCTGTCTTAATTCATCGAATGTTTGAGCATTGTTGTCGAGATTCCTATTGTCAACCGATACTGCACGACGCCACGCATCTGCATTATAAATTGACATGTCATCACCAGTTACTCGCAAAGTTTTCGACGCATTGCTATTCTGATACGAATCATCTTGGAACGTACTCGATGCATTATGCCAACCATGACTATTGTGATTTGCATGAGCATTAGAACTACCATCAATATCGGTTTTTGTTTGACCATGCGAAAAACCAGCACTAAAACTTCCAATACCGACGTTAGCGCTAATACTTTCGCCTCTGGTACGTTCAGTGTGTTTACTACTTGATTCACTGTGTCCTGTACTGTTTCCAGCCGATCTATCGCTGTTATTTTGACTAACTCTCTGTTGACCTTTCGAATATGATAGGTATTTATCATCCGTTCGATCCGTTTTATCATGAACACTATTGACTCGATTGTCTGAATGATCAAAACTTTCGTGTACAGCATTGTGACCACTAACCTTTGTATCGTAAATTTGTTGAGTACTATTTTGGTTCTTGTCGGCTAAATTCGTTCTATTTTGTAGCTCCCGCAACTCATCATTTAATAAATAAACAATTCGATCTGGCCGGATACTATCATGATTCGAGTAGACGGAATTCCATTGTTGTTTTACCTGACCATCTAATACAACGCTATTTCTTAATAAACTTAATTTTAGTAATTCGATGAGTATGGTTTGATCACCTTGAGAAATGTAATCGGAATCTGTTCTTTCTTCTAGTTCCATTGTAGTTAAAAGTTCTGTTGCGAGTTGATTTATATCATCAACAAGTAACTAGCGTTCGTGATTGTCGGCTGTCGCTGACGGCAACTGCTTCAATGCCGAAAACATCTTTGTTTTCATTAAATGATGTCCCGTAATTGTCACTGTTTTACTTGTGTGCTTCTCTGTCTGTGTACTGTACTGTAAAACTAAACCGTCCAACATTTTTGGACTTTGTTGAATACTGTTCAAATGCCGAGCATGTCTTACTTGTAGGACACTCGATTTGTACATCAAATTCATTTAGAAGCGCAGTATTCGGTTGCCAAGTTGTATCTAATTTATAATTCGATGAGAATGGATTTGTACGTGTCCATAGAACACGTAGATGTTCAGTTGGAACCATCGATATATCGCATACTTCCTGCTTTGAACTGCATCGATTTTGCGTATGTGACAAGTAGTCTAAGATTGTTCGACGCAATTCATTTGTGTAAAGCACCAATGGCAATGTCAAGATGTGTTTTTCAACCAATAAATTGTAGTGAATTTTTGTTTGATTGGTGTCTAGTACGGCTAACGGGATTGCAAAGAGTCGAGAACGATTTTGTTTATGTTCATAAACCGATACCGAACCTCCTAAGTAAGGAACCGATGTGAGCGTTGATGGAGACAGTTGTGCTTGAAAAAAATCTTGAGCGTATATGTAATTCTGTGAGACAACATAGAGTATAACGATAACATGGAGTTGTCGAATCATTGTTATAGTGAAAAAGCGTACTGAGTTCGATATTTTCATTGATATTTATAGTCTTTTGAGGAGAAGGGAGTTTCCCATTCTAAAAAAGGCCTTGAGTTTTCTTCACCCTTCGATAGATAACATCGTTCTTCAATTAATGCCGACGTATCACACTTGAGAAGGAGAAGGAGAAAGTGATACTACGATACAGAACCAATAGTTAATTACTTATGAGTATATAAGCATTGTCTTGATACATTTTATGATATAGAATGACTTACATTCGATACTTGAAATCAGAATGGGTATAGGAAAATGTGAAAAAATCGAGAAAGAACGAATCATTTCGTCATCAATGAAAAACAAAAGATGAAATGTCATCGTATACATTAAGATAGATAGTTTATCAATAAAATCCAACTCGATTGTGTTGACAGATTGTCCAATGTGATATGTGGGAAACATCCCATGATATTTTTTACTAATTTGATTAACAGCAAGTATGAAAATAAACATTCTTTCATTGAGACAAACTCAATCGTATGAATGGAACTCTATCCGACCTAGAAGAGACTATTTTCAAAAGTGGCATCTCATTGGATTTGCAAGTCATTTCTTCCTTGATTCAAGGTATTCATCGTATTGGAGTATGATACAACACAAGCGAATATTCTATTTTCTGTTTATTATTTTCTTACTGACTCATCTGGCAGGTAAATTTTTATGAACAATCCCTCGTAGCAAGAGATTGTTAGAAATTACTCTTTGGAATTGTATTTCTATTTCTACCGCATAGACCATGCTGAAAGTTATCATAGTTGGCATAATCGAGCTCGTCCGACTGGGCCACTGAGAGCTCGTAGATACAACTCGCAGTGACATTCTAATTCTCAAAATTCACCGCACTTGAGAACTCCATCATCAGGATTACTACCAAGACCAATTCGTCCGTCCGGCAGCTTTGGTATTCAAAGTCCAACCACATCAGAGACTAACTGCACCGATGGATAGTGTAGGCATTCACACTTCGACTGAATTCAAATTCCCTTCTTTCATATCGAAACAGAGACCAATGGGATTGGCAGGTAATGCCTTTTTGCGTTCTTCATAGGGTTTAAGATCTCCAGCAATTATGCCAGATACATGCAGACTAGATTCGCATATTAATGCAATCATGAAACATATGCGCGTGACTACACCGCTAGCGTCACAATTTGCAGGTTCAATCGACGGAGGCTCTGTAGGACAGCCCGCTTCGCTATCTCAGATTGTTGGATAGATATCCTCGAATGTAGGACGGGTGAACGATCACTAGACAGGACCATCCGTTCCAGGTCTTTTTTCCAATACAAATCCCCATAAAAGCATAGGTATTCTTCATATTACCGATGGACATTTCAAGTACATGAAAAATCTGAAGAGATTCGATAGTGATATACCAACATTTCTTGCAAACATCATGAAAAAAAACAGGAACTATGGATCTTTCGAACAATTACATCGGATCATTCACTTATAAAAGTAGTGGTCGAGGTGATGCTTCTGATTTATCAAATGATCCAAAGCTTAATTTTTTTGTTGCAACAAGTCAACAACGTCTGTTGAAAGGTATCAGTGGTATGGTATGGAAAGGGAAGTCGTCACAGGTTATCCTGTGGAAAAAGACCAATGTCAACGACGAAAACAGTTGGAGTGATGATCCATGTGAAATCTGCATGCTATGGTAAACAGTACATGTGGTGAAAATGAATATATATTATCCATCATCGTACTGAAAGATTGCTTTAATTCTAACAATATTCAAAGTATTTTCTCTTGATTTAGCTGCCATCGAATAAATTTACTTTGAATAAGAGATTCAAGAAAAACTTCACATTTATGTGAAAATTCTCTAGATCAACATCCATCAAGTCTATTCATAGACTTATCGAGTCCACGACCTCTCCCGTCGATAATAGTGATGCATTACACTAAAGACAAATATACATTGATTGACAATAGGTAATTCAGTTCTCTGAAATGCTATTCTGGGAAAAGAATTAGTTATCTGCTTTTGACGCATTACCTGCTGAAAGAAAATGAAATGAATAATAATAATCTACAACATTACTGAATTTATGGTTCTTTTATTATAATATAAAACTCCGAATGAACAAGCTCTCATTGTTATATGGAGGCGAACTTCTTTTGTAATTATTCAAACATTTCTATGAATGTGCATAATTAAAAGCCTCTGTGATATTCACTGGTGATAATTTTGAATCCCTCATCTTTCATTAAGTTATCCTTTCTGGTACTTAATACTACTGACATGTCTTCAGCTAATCAAACACTTTCTTCGTTCAATCTGCCGTCTACTAAATCAATTATCGATGATTTAAATTTAGTACAACAAAGATTTGTGAACCAACTTCCTCTCATCATCACTATTCTTGGTCTCATTGGATTTATCGGAAATCTCTTCACATTTCTTCAACCAAATCTTCGAAACAATTCATTCTGCATCTACACACTCACAGCTTCGTTCGCTGATATCATCAATCTATTCGTCAACCTTTTCCCACAATATCTTGATCCAACGTCAGGAAATCTTCTTTCGAATATTTCGGATCATTTCACATGTAAACTGAAACTCTTTCTTTTGGGATTTTTTCCACAATTACCCTTAAATTTGTTGATAATGTCTTTGATTGAACGATATGCTTGTACCTTTGGTCCAACCTCTCGGATGTCTCGACTGCGCCAAGTGAAAATGGTCCCATGGATGATTTTAATCACCATCATCATTGCTTGTATTATAGCGTTGTTTGCTTCTCTGCTGTACGATGTCGTTCCTGGTTATGGATGCACTTCGACGCATCCAACAATAAGCGCTGTAAATTATATACTCATAACTGGAATAATCACTCCCATGATAATGTTAATACTTGTACTTCTCACTTATCGAAACTTTCTACGAAGCCGACGACGAGTTGTGAGTACATCACTTGATATTGTTGATCAATTCTCATCTATATGTTCATTGTAGGGCACAATAATAGTGGCAAATCAAAATCGCTTTCGCAATCATTTCTTCGCAATGGTATTCGTTCAAGTGTTTGTTAGTAGTTTCTTCACTTTACTATGGATTGGAATGTATTCGTATTTCTTAGCAACACGAAACTATTCTAAAAGTGTGATAGAATGGGTATTGGATTATTTCATGTTGAGTTTGACTAATAATCTCTATTACTTGATTAATGTGAGATCATTCTATTTGTCAACATTAACATCGCGTTTGTTTCGAGAGACATTGGTGACAGGTGTTCTGAAAATGTTGCCTAGACACTTATATTAACTANTACTATGGATTGGAATGTATTCGTATTTCTTAGCAACACGAAACTATTCTAAAAGTGTGATAGAATGGGTATTGGATTATTTCATGTTGAGTTTGACTAATAATCTCTATTACTTGATTAATGTGAGATCATTCTATTTGTCAACATTAACATCGCGTTTGTTTCGAGAGACATTGGTGACAGGTGTTCTGAAAATGTTGCCTAGACACTTATATTAACTACGGAGGAGGAGAAATAACGGCGATACGGACATAAATGGTACAAGAAGGTAGCTAAAGCAGCAGCTTGATTCTGCTCAACTCGGAGTCTGTATACTTTGTAAATAGGAGATGAATCAATTTATAGAGAATCATACATTTTTCTTACTTTCGACATTCTCTTATCGAGTACGCATGAGCATCTTTTCTTCCTGTACTTAAAGGGCCCCAACGAACAAAAACGGAAAAAATAATCATAGTACGGTGAATTCATTGTTCTGATGAGGTTATACAATCTCGAATCTATGATTTTAAAGCAAAAGTATTAAGTTCGATATTCTAAATAAAGATGAGAACCAATTACGAAAAGGATTCTTTGTCCATTGGTCTACTACTACAGATACTACCTTGAAAAAAAATCTGATGTTTTTTTTTTATTCCGCTAAAACTTCATCACGATTACGTGTGGTTGCGGTGCAGATGTGAAAACAAACAAGACATAATTAACTAGAAAATTTTCAATCCTGATTCTGTGTAACTGATAAGATTTTGGTGAGTAAAATTGGAACCGATTTTGTGTCAAATAAAGTTTTTTTTTTCTAAAATATTTCTAAAATACTAACAATTGTCGGAGTTGAATTGTAAATGGCATCGAACTTAATTGATCGTTTGTTATAAATATTTCTTCAACTAAATCTTGTCAAAATAAATTTTAATTACAATTGTTACTGCATTCATGGTTCGAACCATCAAACAGACTGAATCCAAGCTTTCGCCTATTAGATTTTTATAATCATTCAAACACTTTGAGTTGTCCATATTCAAAGTATGCCATCAGTTATCAGATATTTGTGTCAAGTCAATTCATCGAACAAGCTTGGTTTCATATGATATTTACGAGTATAGAGATTTCGATGGAATCGACGCGTGGTTTACGTGTTATTTTAACTGTCTTTTGGCAAATTGTTGGAGACTTAAGCAATACAATTCGAAAAAGTTGGAATGCTGCGGCAGTAAACCTCAATGCATCACAGTTTCTTAGCTCGATTGCATTAGATGAAGAAGCTCTTCGGATTCCAGTTCATACAACATTCAACAATTTCATTGATTCATATCAAATAGCAATAATTCGTGATTTACTTGCTATTCACCTAATCATCAATGCAAAGCAACTTGTTGTTTCTAGTAACTCCCATCATAGGATCTGTTCAAATAGCACCGCGAACTTTGCCCACATCCTGGCACACTTAAAGGTAGCAATAAGAAATCGACGAAAATACCAGGAATTACTATGGATTGTTTGACGATTGATGCGACATTTGCTTCAACACGTGGATGTTATTATAATCAAACATGTCTTTCTTTGTTGCATTCATCATTACCGATAAATATTCGACCATTAGCAAACATCTCACCCAAATACTTCTCTACAAATTCAATAATACAAACAGTTTTGAATGAACTCATGAACGAAGAAATGATCAGTTATGCCTCTGTTGATTTATATTACTCACAATGTACTCCTCAGTATTTTGGTTAGTTTGTCATTTGCCATACGACTTGTTGTTCCTCTGATCGCAACAACTCTACTCCGGAGAAGAAATCCTGCATTGCCCCCAAGGACTGTGTGCCAGAAATGCAAACACTGCAACAGCATCAATGTAAGCTACATTGCATTGTCAAAACGATTGAACATACGCTTTAATACATTCTCTCGTAGTTTCTTTTATAGTTCGCCTTACCTGGGCTCACTTTCAATATACACCACAATACATTCGAGGAATGGTAATTACTTTGAATATTTTCGAAAGTTTAACACCACGCACTCCTGTCAACATTCACCATGAACGATTATATATACAAGACTTTTTATTATTCTTATCACTATAGCATCTATTCATACAGGTCTTTAAATTTTTCTTGTCGAACAAATCCATTTGATAATAATAGAACATCCGTCTGTTACTGCTTATCAACAATTGTAGAATGATCATTCAGCAACGTTGCAATGCTCTTGTTGAACAGTAAGTGTTCCTTATTTTCAACTCTTATCAACTTTCTGTTTAATGGCTAATGGACTGAACACTGGCTTTCGATTACTTATATCATTATTTGGCGAAATTTTTATTTTTTGTAATAACTGGTAGAAAGAGCATCATCGACAACGTGGTCAGCATGGTAAATAGACAAATTTAGATTCGAATATCCGTACGTTTTCCTTTGCAGTTGCCTATCTCATGAATTTTCCCATCAGTATCTACCAATCGATGAGAACAATGAATATATTCACAACTCTTGGAGGATTTGCCCGTGAACAGCAAACTTTTACTCGACTTTATCTATTTTTATACTTAGCCTCACTTGGTATCGTCATGTTTTACACAGCCGTTGTCGAACGTAGTACCATTCAAACTTTTTCCGTATCTTCAGTGATGGATTATGCGAGTTGTCTGTGTGCACGTTTAGCAATTCCATACGGCGATTTTCTTAATGAACTACGAGTGAATGCATTTAACAAAACATGCGCAACCAACATCAGAATAATAAATGATCGTTCATGCCGAATAAAATAATTCGACCAGAGCAGCTTCAAGCAGCTGTTGCGTGAAATGAATTACCTGTGATATTGACGTCTGGGTATCAAAATAAATGAATAGCTGAATCTCGCTTCCCAATATAGTACGCTGATGAAAAAAACAGCCAAAACCTTTCTGAATTTTAATGGTAGATTGAGGCTCATATCCTATATGCAAAAATAGACTATTTTTAATTAAATTTCTTAAGTAGACATAAAGCGGAAGCGGTCTTTATGAAGTCTTTTGGAGGGAGAAGTTTATCATGTCAGCGGCAGTGAATGTAACAATCGATTATCTTGAAAATCTCACCAATGGTATCCGTTTTTCTTTCGGTTTATTCAATTTGATTCTTGGTATGATTAGTAATTTATGTTTAATCACAATTTTAACAAATGTCAAAGTATTCAACAAGAATCCATCGAGTTTCTATCTAATTGTTGAATCTTATTCGAACATTGGCTTGTTAATAATCATTTGTACGTCGCGTTTGTTGATAAATATCTTAAATTATGATTTGTCGCTCTATTCGATCGCATGGTGTAAGATTCGGTATGGTCTTGCTCAATTTTTCGGTTTATTTTCACTATTCACTATTTGTTTCACAACTATTGATCAATATTTCTCCACAAATCATCGATTTTACATTCGACGACTTAGCACGATGGAATACGCGTACGCATTCATAGTCCTAATTTTGTGTTTATCATCGATTCATGGATTTCTTTTTGTGATTTATTCTGAAATTCGTCCATCTTTGTTTGGATGTTCAATATATGATGAAGTGGTGAAAAAATACCTATCGTATGTTTATTACCCGTTAATAAGCAATGCATTACCGTTGTTTATAACGATCACGTTCAGTTTATTATCGTATCGCAATGTTCGTCGAATAATTCGAAAGCAAATTTCGTTAATTCGTCGTCAACTCGATCAGCAATTGACAGCAATGGTTTTAAGTCGCGTTATATCATTGATTCTCTTCGGTTTACCGTATATTATTGAAACCGTATATCAAATGAATGTTAAGATCAAGGAAAATAGTGTCAAATCCAAAATTGTATTGCTTGTTGGTGCCATATCTGATTCGTTGCTGTATACTAACTTTTCAGTAAAAATTCTTTTGATTTTCTTTGAATATTTTCTCTATCTGATAGTTTTTAGATCAATTTCTTTCTTTTTTTAATCATTTCGTCGAGGTTTCGTTATCAAGTTAAACATTTCATTCGAAAAATTGCTTCCCTCAAACCAAAGAAATTCAAGAATAATCGAATATATCTACGTGCAAATACAGTCAATGCGTTGGTTCTTGAATCAGTTTAAATGAAACATGTGAATGTTCATTTTGGTACTAAATAAAGACTGAAATCGTTCTAAATAATTCCATCAAGACCATAAGATGATTAGGAAGCAACTAATTGATATTCATTTTCATGAAATACATTACACACGATAGCCGTATAAAGAGATTAGTCATTTAATGAAGTGTTCTACTTATTTGAACTGCTTCGTCGAACATTCTACAAACACATTGTCGAGTTTAAGTGATAATATTTGGCTTTCAAATTATGTCAAATTGTCACTTGTGCAAAACTATCGATTAGTGTAGAAAGAGTACATGTGAATAGTCACATGTTGGTCAGTGGGTACCTTGTAAATAGAACAAACTTCCAAACAGAATTACATTCTTCGATGCCGCTTATTGATTTTGTCTGATCGAAGATTGAAATTTCAATGCAGAAACTTTTGTATTACGTATATTGTTAGTGTGTTGTGATAATCGAGCATGTAAGGTGTTTGTTTAGTTTTAACAGTGATGATTAATTTCCGTTAGTTTGCGCCATTGGCGGTTCATCTTAAAATAAAATACATACTCGGCGTTATTTTTGCATTCTACGCAAGCTCAAGTTCTACTTATCGACATATATATATTTGCCATTGTCTCTGGTCTTTTAGAACGATCGAGTAATCTGATCATGAACAGATAGGTAATATTTCTAGAAAAATTAACGAGACGAGATAAGATCCATGTTGAATCACGTGAACAACAACACTAATTTTATGTTGCTGTCTGTGATAAAAGATCTCGCCTTACTGTTTACCTTACATATTATATGCTTGGAATAAAATCTGATTGTCACATAATTTTTGAAATTACCTTGTTACGTAGTACTCAGTCGAGACGATTTGCCTTGCAATTGTTGAATTGATGTTCCAGTAATGAGGATGTCACGATATGCAATAGATCGAATGGAATTCTTCGTGTATAGTCGAGATGTTTTAACAAGAATATGTCTATTTCACATTATTTGTCCAAGGATATTAATAAAGAAACCAATCAACATGACTGACAATTCAGATAAGATCAGGTTAAATAATGATGGAGTAAAATTAAAAGCACTAGAAGGGAAAAGACGTATATTCTGTAAAGAACTAATTAAAAAACCTCCGTCCAAGACAATCGAAATCATATATGAATTGGCAAATAGAACATTGTTTCAGTTTTCATTATCCGTATATTAAAGTACCTACAATCGTCTACTTTACTTCTATATCGAGGTTGAAATCTTAAGGTTCTGTCACAAAATGGCATTGATTTTTGTATGCAACATATGCCTCTACTTCCATTAGTTATTCGTGCAGATAGTTTTACCCCGTAACAAAATTATCATGACTTAGTAAGCTTCAATACATTGGATGTAATCTAATTATTTGTAATGAGGGTGATGCAGAGGAAGGGGGCGTAGTTTACTTTTTGTGTCAGTTTAGTACTGTATATTGTCAATAACATCTATGAGTGTATTTGTTAAATTTGATAGAGTTAGTAGACGATGCTGACTCTTGTTCGACACACGCACATAAAGTATCAACTTGAATAATCAGTTCATAGGAGTTTAAGAACATGTGAATCATCAATGCCGAATTACGCATTTAAAACCACTAGATAAACTTCGTCTTGTTGTCTTAAAAGACATTAACATGCGCTCGGAATCAGTTGTAACCGTTTTCATATATCAATGGATCTTATTCGTAAATCTGTAAGTCTATAGAGTATGGCAAATGGTCGCTCTACGTGCAAAGTCGCTACTCAGTTTTTGAAGAACTTTAGACAACTCCTATTGATTAAAACAGCAAGCAAGGACGTCAAACTCAAGCGGATGTTGTAAAAAGAAAAACATGTCTTCGGGGTATATATTAATTACTAAGAATATGCTACATTCAATTAATATTCGCAAGAACTGCCGAGATAATGATCACATCTTTCTATTACAAAAAGCACGCGAACGTATCCTTTCATCAAAATAGGCGTTTTCAAGGATCGGGAGATGCTCATATCGCGTACATCTCATGCAGGGTAGTTGACATATGGGTGAGTACATACTTTTCAATTGTTTCTATTATCAAAAAATGATCATCAGAACTATACGATAGATAATACAGGAAAAAGAGAAATATATTCACTAATATCATCAGTACAGTGAACTTTCATTGAAAACTACTTTCATAAAATATTTAACATGATCATTTATGTATTATTCTGTTCTATAATTCTGAACTAGAAATTTCTCGTTAAAAGCTTCTATTTAGATGCCATTAATGATTCTCATAGGATGTAATATAAGTGAATTTCTACTTTCCCTGTTCCACTCTATTATAGATCGGCGTTTTCTTTAGAGTAGCACTCTTCTTCTATTGAATATTACTGAAATGTCCGCAATTAATCGAACTTTTTCTTCAGTCAATCTGCCATTCATCAGATCAATAATCGATGATTTGGATTTCATCCAACGAAGATTTGTGAACCAACTTCCTCTCATCATCATTATTCTCGGTCTCATTGGATTTATTGGCAATCTTTTCACATTTCTTCAACCAACCCTTCGACAGAACTCAATTTGTATCCATACACTCTCAGCATCGTTTATTGACATCATTAATCTGTTCATCAACCTGTTTCCACTATACTTGAATCCATCTACAGGAAATCTCGCTGCATCCATCACCAACAGATCATTATGTAAATTGAAACTCTTTGCTCTGGTATTTTTCCCTCAATTATCATTAAATCTGTTGATAATGTCCCTGATTGATCGGTATGCCTGCACTTTCGGTCCAACATCTTCAATGTCTCGACTACTTCAATTGAGAACGGTACCATGGATGATTTTCATCACCATCATCATCAGCTGTATCATGTCATTATATCCCATTATTTTATATGATGTTCTTCCTGGTTTCGGTTGTGGTTCGATGAATCCAACAATCAATGCAATTATTTATATAGGCATTCATGGGATCATGACACCCATTATCATGTTGATCTTCGTACTTCTCACCTACCGAAAAATCATACAAAGGCGACAGCGAATTGTGAGTATTACATTGAATATTTCCGAACCAATTCTTTCATGTTGTAGGGAGCGATGTTGGTCGCAAGTCAGAATCGTTATCGCAATCAGTTTATTGCAATGATATTTGCTCAAGTGTCTGTCACTAGTTTCCTTGTGCTTCAATGGATGGGGATGTACTCGTATTTTTGGATAACAAAAAATACGGTTAAGAGCGCGGAGGATTGGGCAATTATTTACTTTCTGTTGAGTTTAACCAACAATCTCTACTATTTTATCAATGTGAGATCGTTCTATCTATCAACATTGACATCTCGTCTCTTTCGGCAGGCGATGTTTGCAGGTTTCTTAAAATTATTCCGTCGAACATTTCATTGAAAATTGATCTTACAACGTACTCAGAACTGCGTGAAACGAATAATAGATTATTCCCTCGACTGAAAGGAGGGTCGTATGAACAAATATTAATAGTTTGTTTGTATTTTTGTGTCAGGGTCAAAGGTCAAAAAAGAAACATGTTTTTCGAAATGCTCAAAACTTCATGAAAGATCATTTGGATGGGGTGTAGAGGCTGTAGGTTGGTAGAAGGTGCCTGACGGGGCCAAAAGAGCGCCGTAGAAGATTAGTTCAAAGGCGCACGAAACATTTGATGAAGACATGACGTAGGTCATTAAAGACAGTTCTCTATCTGACACAGAAAAGATCAAATAAAATAACTTGGTCGCTTGTATGATTCGTTATATGTTTGCGCTTCACTGAGTGCTGTAAGAATTATGCAAAAGTATACAACTGATTCCCCTCTAACAGTCGGTCGAAAAACATTGGTGATGGTGAATTATAAATCTGGATCTAATTTTATTAATCATTTTGTTTGTGATTCTCTCTTCACTCAAGTAAATAGTTTTTCAAACATTTGTATGAAAATGTCGTCTGGGAATTTTCTAGCGGAAGAGTGAAATCCCTGAAAATACAGCTATCCATACTCATACATTAAGTACGCACAAGCATAGAAAATGATGGATCTTAGCTATAGAAGTCACAAGTTAGTTACGGTTTCATTGCCGAAAATCTCAAAGAGAACTATACTCCTTGTGTATCTCGTGATCATTTTTAAGGTCGAGACCATGAGTAATCTGCTTAAAACTGGTGATATACCAAAGTTTTAACAAAGAAATGAACGATCTTTGATTTTTCCTACAATATCCTGACGCTTCGATTTAAAGACTCTGTCTCATATAATCATATGACGTCTGTGAAGTCATGCTATAGATACTTTCAATGTTGAGAGTTTAAAATCATTTTTCATAAGTATTTCACTAAACACAAGTAGCGCTCGTCGTGCCGACTCATTTAACCCTCGACTGTGGAGAACAGATATTTTTGTCGTGTCGCAACTGTGAGACAAATTGATCTAACAGTTTTATATACGAAGAAACAATTCAAATTTTTTTTTACAAAAAAATTCAGTATTTTGTTTTCGGAAGTTACTAAATATATCTGCGCTAAGGGTGGGTGTGGGTGGGTCTTGGTGCTGGATGTTGATAGTGGAGTACAGGACGGGATCACAAGAGCTGTCCCGGCGAGGTCAAAGGTAAAAAACAGCTTGGTCCTACTTGCTCGAAAACACCTTCCGCACCACCCATGCCCCTCTTTGATGTGCTGTGATGTGCATCTCGTGTAAATTGTCAACTTCGAGGAAACAGGACGATACCGTAAAAAACACTGACCCCTTTCCCGAAATGCTTTAATTTTAAAGAAAAGTCGTTTGGAATATGTTGAACCGTTGAGGAACCAACGTTTTTGTATCCGAAAATATGCCCTTCGGCCTTAGCTCGAATTCGACTAAATCAATGGAGGTACTGGGGACACGTAATAGGACTAGTTAGATGTTCTTTCATCCGATGGGAGAATCGTATGAGGAAAAGCAGTTTGAATGGTGTGTGTTTGTATCATTATTTAAAGACAATATTGACAGAAACTTCACGAATAACGTGCGGAGATAGCTGATACGGATCGATACCTATCATGGATAATAAACCTGGCCAGTCAGGAGTCACGCGGTGTAGAGCTGAGAAATTACATGTGTCTAGGATACTTTTGTCGTATGATCCTATATATGAGAAACATGGAAGATTTCCTCTTATAACGACTAGTAAACAAAAGACAAGCTCTCCAGCTGAAAACTTTCTCTATATAGATTGTGTTCAGGTAGTTAAATTGTGTGTTAAGTGCTAGAGAGGAAGGCGAGTGCCGTTTGAGGACGTGTATATGTTATGAACAATATCGAGCAGTCGGAAGTGGCGGATCGAAGGGTTGCCGACGACCACCAGCGAGATGAGTGGATTGATATATGTTTTGAAAACTTCTTATGACAAGAGTAGAATTAAAAGAGAATCAGTCGAGGGCTAAGCGAGTCGGACTCGGCAAGCATTAATTGTTTCTTCGTATATAAAACTGTTAGATCAATTTATCTCACAATTGCGACACGACAAAAGTAGATGTTCTCCACAGTCGAGGGTTAAGTGAGTCAGCACAACGAGTGCTATTTGTTGAGTAATTTTGGTTTGTAGTAGAATATTCTCACACACTTTTGCTAGAACTATTTCATGCACATTCGTTTTATAGCAGATGAAGTTTCAGCTTGTTCCTTGATGGAAAAAATATATCTCTTTCTCGGAGCAGAACTTCGTTCGGTGAAGAGCTACGAATTTATTTCGAGTTGGTAGGACAAGGTGTTCGGAGTTCAGATTATATAGTGCTATTTCGTGCACATAATTCGTTTTGAGTTTGAATAAAAAAGCCTGCCACAGTTTTAGAAATACAAATTATAAGGTGCGCAGTCTCTTTTAGCGTACCAGTATAATCAGTCGAATATTGTGAAACGAATGATCTTGGATCGTTTATCAGTATGCATAGTCTTATGAATAGTGATCAACCATTTACTTCGTGTACTACTAAAAACAATCAAACTTAGTGTGGTCTGTGTAAGCGAGAGAAAAGCATTTATTCATCAGAACGAACATAAATTCAGTGCGAAGTCAACGGAAGATATCAGTCATAGATCAATAATTATAGTTCCATACTCGATATTGGTTGCTGATTCATAATGAAGCCATTTTTCTCGGTCGTGGTGGAATACATCGTTGCCTATGACTGCAAATAAAAACGGACCAAATCCAATCGTTTCAAAGTATCTAGCAGAAGGATCGGGAAGACCTTCGCTTGCTCGACTGAATCGCTCCTTCAGATATTCCCAAGTACGCTCTCCGCCAGTGACACGTCTTGGTTGAAAAGTGCGATTGCTAATGTAGGTAAACGAACATGTAGGCACTGTAATGTTATTCGAAGTGATGCTGTTCTTGATTGCTGTCGACATGTAAATACAACTCGCCTGAACTTTTCGTATGAAAAAGGGGATTATTTATACAACGAACAAAATACTAAGCCTAGCGGGTGGTCCATTGCAAAATACATAAACGGAATGAGAGAAGCAAAAATAATAATAATTGAAAGAGCTCGACGGGAACTATCATTCTTGCATTGCACATTGAGTTTTGATTAATCCGAAACTGAAATCAAATGCAAAAGAAGATTTTGCCAACATTTGATCACCATCAACTGCGAACGCTTAAGAGGTGACATCGAAGATAGAATTTAAGAGGAGACCTGTACAAAGTACAGGTAGAAAGAAGGCGGAGTGAGTTGCCGGCTCAGGTGTTTCTTTCTTCATTCTATGGTCTACCATCGTAAAAACATCTATCCAATCATGTTCGCCTAGTTAAACAGGAAAAAAAGAACAAATCGACCTGATAATACCACTAATCTCTTCTATAATGATAAATACAAAAGGAAAGGAAAGATTTTCTTTCCGCAGCTATTCAATTATTATACCACAGCATGTACAGAACCTTCTTGTTACTGAGGATGTAATTATGTCATTTCTTCACTCATCTATTCAATATTGCTGAAATGCTCACAACAAATCAAAATTTCTACCGATACCTCATGACCATCGATGGTGTTCACAAGCGAATATAAGTAAATATATCATGGAAGATTTACCAGTACTCAACGCATATAAAATATCTATTTAAAGATAAATATTGCTTCTACCGCTAATACTGATATAAAAAGTGTAAATTTACTATTTGTGTGTATGAAAGTTTTCTAAATTCTTTTGAGTTACGACGAACACTAGCACGCAGTGGAAAGTTGTATTTGCAACCGGTTCAATTCAGTTCGGAAAAAAACACAATCGAATCGTATGGTCGATGTGCTGTCTTGATCGTCTATGAGCAGCGGTTATGAAACAACACAGATGGATTTATTCTTCGAAATATATCAAGTAACAAACAACTGTAATAGTAAAAAACGACGAGCAAATTCAAATAAGTGATGAAGCAGTTGAAGATAAGAATTCTTTTAAAGTAAAACAGACATGGTTTTTGAGACCCTTTCATACACCAAAATTAACATTCATGAAACGACAAAATTCACATCTGATGTAACTCAAGTTTGTGCTTTATGTATCTGTGTTTTGAAATGCGATATTAGACAAGGTAGAGTAGGTTAGATCGTTTTTTTCGTTAAAATGATGCATTTTTTATCGTAGCATTCACGAATCTGCAGTTGAAGAGCGCGAAATTAATCAGAAGAATTTATGCATATTGAAGAAAATCTGGCAGCTACGGATATGATGCAAGTCTGCATCAGCTGAAGAATTCAGCAGGAGTTTGTGTATCATCGACAGATCAATCGATGTATGTGAGTGATCAAGACAATCATCCGGTATTACGAAGAATGCGATATATAGATTCACGATTCTGGTGTAAGAATCAGTGCTGTGCATGGCGTTAGGATAAAAAGTATACAGAGTGAGTTTTGTAGTTTTTACTCGTCGTAGCTTTTCTAACTAAAATATTGCGTAAGATAGCTGAACAGAATGTCATTAAAAGATATGTTAGTGGCAATCGCTTAATTAATGAGACTTTGGAGTGAGGGAATATCTATCTTCCTCTTTATTGAGATGAACATTCCGAGTCATACTCCAATCTCATCATCGAGATCTATGCCGTCAGATTTTTAAACTGCGTTTTTTTTCTAATGAAAGCACTGTGTTGCACTTTTTCAAGGCCGGAGGGATGATATTCAAAATGCTTCTTCATGGTTCTCTATAACGCTTCACGAAATACTCATTAATTGCATATTTGCTTTCTAATATTTTCTGCTAATTATGACAAGTATTCTATGTCATATTTTATTTAAGCTGGCAGAGAGAAACTCATTTCTACTCAATGCCACTTTTTTCTTTTTTAGTCAGACATGATTTTGCCATGATCAGAATAATGATATATTATCATTAAATTGTCAGTCTTATTCATATTCTTTTAAAAAGCGAATTTGTGTCATTCGAATACTGTGAAAACATTTCTATCCATGGAATTAGGTCTCACTACTGGCTTCTGCGCATACGTTATTTAGGTAAGAAATTGAATACTTCTTACATCTGGATAATGGATGCGAGAAATCTATTCAATTGGCTTCGTGAGTATGTATACTATTACAACGTTTTTATACCCGAGGAGTATGACGATGATGGTGATGAACATCATACGACACGGAATCCTACAGCAGTTATTAAATATCAACTATATGCTACTCGACTATATGTTCCTCTTCTTATCAGTGAGTCTATTTAATATAACAGAAACAATCGATTAGAAATTCTTCAATTCCTGTTCATCATTTAGTGACCGTATATATGCTCACCTTTATTGTTGTAATCTTCCCACCAACTCAACAGGTCACCGTAACAAACATAAATCCATCCCTGTTCGAACAACTCTATGAACAACATGGTGAAACGCTTCATTGTTCATGTTCGACAGCTAGTATACCTTATAAAGATTTCGCTACGAACACAGTGGCATTCCATCCATTATGTTCGAGTGTTTATGTTAGCAAAGAATGGATTGAAGCACTCTACTCACCATATGCCAGTGCGTACTTTGCGATGGATTTTCGAAAAAGTGCTAGTTCGCAGGTAAGCGAATAAATTTGGCTGAAAAACGTGCTTTTATCTTGTGAGTACAATAACTGCATGAATACTTAGATTCAACCTTTGAGCTCGAGGTTTCCAGACGTGGACGCTATTTCTTCCAAAAAGGATGTTGCACTGTTCGTTATGTTTATATGATTGGTTTTTTATTCTTTTATATAGTTCGAGCTTCTCGCTGCATTTTGTTTGATTTGTAACCAGACAGTATCTCAATTACTAGCTGATTTTAATACTAAACAACTTATTAGTCTTGAACTCCTGCGAGATGAAGATGTTCGATTTCGCATTATGACGGATGTGGAAATTGTTAGAGCAAACGCACCTGTTGAAGTTGTTACAACGCTGCATCTTCTTCAAATAGCAAATCAACAGAACTCATTGATCTCTGCTCTACGAAGCAATATATTTGTTGGAGCATACACTCGTA
>CAJNOJ010000817.1:0-14107 GCA_905250025.1 Adineta ricciae | reverse complement strand
AGCCTGGCAAGGTATCATTTTGTTGACAGGAGGGAAAAGAGTCGGTTTATGGCTGGAAGACACAAGCGAATGTTCAAACTTTTCAAGTAGTTTACTGTATATCGTCCGTCTATGAGTGACTTAGTAAAGCATTTATGAAAATTTCCATGCGCGTGATATGAAAATAGAAAAACAGATGACAAAGGTCAATGGTTGGCCGTGAGTGGCGGTCTGACTAGCCGTTGAGCGATGAATTTTTCAGTCAACATAGTGAGTGCTGGAGAATTATCCACTGACAAATGGCTAATCGGTCTGATTCCTAAAAAGACTTTTACACCCTATTCATTCTAGTGTGTGACATAGTGCCATGATTCATTCGAGCACTAGTAGCAATCGTAGTGCGTTTTTTCTCTTTCGAAGTCTCTGAATGTGTTCAGCATTCGGAAAAGTGTTTCAGAAAAGGGTCAGCGAATTCAAAGGATGAGCGTTACTTATCTAACGTTAACTAAAAACGAACAACTTTCATCATATTTCTCCAATTTTTATTTAGAAATAGAACTTCTCATTTCTTTTACATGCATTATTCACCAGAACACTTCTTCTCGTTTGATGGCACTAGTATATTTCTGTAATTCCATCACGAGAACTGAGAGATCCGCCAACAGCCAAGACTTTTCCACTAGTCAGTAAAGATGCTGTATGATAAGAGCGCCGATATTTCATGTTACCAGTGGCCGTCCAAGTGCCGGTAGATGGATCGTACAGTTCAGCCCTGTCTGAAGAGGCACCGGAGAATCCGCCAACGACTAAGACTTTTCCACTAGTCAGTAAAGATGCTGTATGATAAGAGCGTGGGGTGTTCACACTACGTGTTGCGTTCCATTGATTCGTCAATGGGTTGAACAATTCAGCAGAGTTCCACGTCACTCCGACTACACTAGATCCACCAGTTATCAGTACTCTTCCATCTTGAAGGACAGTTGCTGTATGCTCATGGCGGTCAAAGTTCATGTCATTTGTTTTTATCCATGCGCCTGCTTTCGGATCATACAACTCACTCGTCTTTCCGGACGTACCTATGGAGCAAGAACCGACTCCACCAGTGATTAGTACTTTTCCATTTGTTAACAACGATGCCTGATGATATACACGAGCACAGTTCATGTTTTGAGTAGCTGTCCAAACACCTGTCTGAGGATCGTATAGTTCATGATTATCCAGATTCCCTCTTTCTTTGTGCCAGCCACCTGTAACGAGCACTTTTCCATTCTGCAGCACAGTGGCTTTGTGTTGATATCGGTGATAGATCATGCTTCGTGTGTTTGTCCACGTATTCACTGATGCATCATACAGTTCAGCAGTCGAGAGAAATCCATCAGAATTTTCACCACCAGTCACCAGCACCAAACCATTAGTTAACAAAGATGCGGTGTGATAATTCCTTGGGGCAGACATGTTTGCAACGAGTGTCCATCGATCTCTTAATGGATCATATAGTTCACATTCGCGAAGAACTCCTTTCTCACTGCGTCCACCGGTGATCAATACTTGTCCATTTTGCAATACAGTTGCAGTATGCTGATGCCGATTGATGTTTAGTTTTGCTGCCGTTATCCATCCTAAACACATTTTACACCGTCAAATGATGCTCATTCGAAGAATTATTCTTCTGAACCGAACTCTACGGAGAGAAATCTGATCCTTTGTCGTACTAGGGTATAACTATACAATACGTGTGCACAGAATGAACGGATGTTTAGACCTTTCGTGAACATGGTTGTAGTGGTTGTCGTCGTAGCAGTTGTTGTCGTAACACTTATTGTTGTTATCGTCGTAGAAGTTGTTGCCGTAACACTTGTTGTTGTTGTCCGTCTTGCTACAGTAACCAATAGATCTGAATGTTTCTTTGCCATAATTATTGAAACGATAACGCATATGGTCATCATTAGTGCTGTTGCTAGACTTGTCAAAAGAATCTTCTTCCATTTTCGTTGACAGTATTCACAGCTAAATACAAGAAAAAGAGAAAGACATTGCTCTCCCTTCGCAACTCATCTGATACTTTACCGTATTTCTGATGGGCTATCAGTTGTTTGTGGTGGATTAGGCTGATCAGATTGTGACTGAAAGAGTACAAAATACAATGGAAGATAGGTTGAAGTACGTTGAGCAATAAATTACATGAGAGATCGGAGAAACTTGATTAGAAAGCATGTTGTATGTCGGTTGTGAGCTGAGTGAGGAGAGAAAGATTAGAACAAAAGTAAATGCATGAGCAGATGCCCAGTATTTATCGTTTTGATACGTTTTTTTACAAAATCATCTAGTACTGATGTGAGGAGGATAACAGTGTGTGTGATGAACATGAGAATGTTTTTGAGTAAGAGAAACGCGAGTTAGGGTGTGGGTGTTTGGTGTTGGGATAGATCTTGTGAGAAAATGAAGATATGTATTGAGCTTCATCTAGATGTTATATTATGTTCGTGTTAGGTAGCTGGGCGAGGAGTTTGTAAATATGGAAAGAAACATGGATGATCAATTTGATCTATAATAGTTCTAGTATGCATACCACTTACTGTGTCAATATGTCAGAGATGTACACTACTATCAGTCACGAACGAGTGTAATTATTCATCAAGTTTTATTTTTATGCAAAATATTTTACAGTTATCGATGAAAAGATCTCGTTCATGCAAGTGACCTATTATTTGATATAACCATTAAATCTTGCATTCCAGTCTGATGTTTTATGAAAGATAGCATCGCATTTTAATCTGTAGATTTGATATTTAGGTGAGTGTTTGATTTATAGTAAATATTCCGTCCATTTTGAATGTGATGCAAAGAATTTGTCCAATATGTGATTGAATTGAGGGTTGCATTTAACTTTGTCAATCAGAATATAAAGATAAAATAGAGGTAGTATCAGAGTGCTGCAAACAATACGGTTGTATGATTGATTGATGAAATGATGTTAACGTCCAACGAACGATAATACTTGAACAATAAAGATCATAGTCTCGATTTTTATAAAAATTTGATCGATGTTTTGTCCAATGCAAAATGATGAGTGTCATAGAGCTGGTTTTCATGGATCTCGCGTGATATTATGTTCTGCGACACTCCAAATGATGTAACCGTCATTGCTGAAACACGTTCTGTGGGTGAAGCTTGTAGTCTGAATCTGTGCGTAGCCAATTGATTCAACGATACAATCGAAGTCTTTCGATTGAAATCAGCTGAATATTATCCTCGATGACATTCATTACGCGTTTATTCTCCAATATTGTTCGATCCACTTGAAATGATTTTCAATGTGCAACAGTTTGTGATAATAGAGATGACGCACAATTAAACAGATTAGACAATTCAGTTAGTCTTAATTGACTAGGCGACTGATTACTTCCGTACGGCAACAATTCAACAAAATGATCTATGAAAATCTTGACATCAGTAACGTGAAATCAGTTGATAGCTTTTTTTGTCTGCTAGTTAACATTGCAACTGGAAGTATCTGTGTCACATCCTTGTCTCGTCTGCAATTCGGTTGATACGGCTAAAGATATGAACATCAGTTTCTTGTACTTACACCAAACATAACTCTGTTTTCTTTCTCCTAATCATATCGTCTTGGCACAGACACAATACTTTAACCATCTCCTCAACCTACCGAGGGCAAACAATGGATAATCCATCCGATTCGAGAAAGAGCTTGAATATGTGCGATGTAACAATGAAACACGCACCATCACGGCTCACTCGAATACTGACTAAATGATATCCAGTTTTCACCGAAAGTTTATCACTGCTTTCCCGTTAGTCAAGCACTGGTACGTACAGGTGTATCAGCTGTAGGTATGATAGAGATAAATCAAAAGAACGCATATGCACGTGTGATCTTGATTTTTCTTTTTTTTCTATATTCAACTACAGATATGAGAGATATTTACTAAGTTAAGTTATTTTCTCATACTGAACAACACGATCATTTCCATGATCAGCGACATAAATATTTCCTTCCGAATCAAACGCTAGACCATAAGGAGAATGTAGTTGATTTAACTGACTTCCTTGACCTTTTCCACCGACCACAATGGATCCTTCTGCATCACCTTCACACCATCGCATTATTCGATGATTATCACTATCTGCCACATATATTTGTTTCCATTGGTCTACGAATAATCCTCGTGGAGAAGACAGTTGATTGAGATTGTCTCCTTTACCATTTCCACCAGCTACAAGATTTCCTTCTTGTGCACCCTTTTTCCATTTCATTACACGATGATTTTCACGATCTGATACGTATATCGATTGTTCACCATCAACAAAGATGAAAGAAGGATTGTTGAGTTGATTGGACTGATTCCCTTTTCCATTTCCACCAGCAACTATTACACCTTCTTTCTTTTTCTCCTTTATATTCCATCTTCTCACTTCATGCATATCCCAATCAGATACGTAAAGAGAACCTTGATTATCCATTGCTAAGCCAAAACAGTAGACTTTTTCGATTAGGATTTCTTGTTTTTGGTTAAAGAATCGAACAATTCGCCTGTTACCCCAATCGGCTACAATAATCGAATAATCTTGTTCATCTACGATCAAATCTGACGGCATTTTCAATTGACATTTCGGATCTCCGGACGTATTTCCACCTGGAATTATTTCTCCTTTCTTCTCACTCCATTTCCATCTCACAATACGATGGCTTCCCCAATCAACAATGAAAATATTTTTCATTTCGTCAACACAGATGCCGTGTGGGGAACAGATTTGGTCCAGATCTTTACCATATCCATTTCCTCCTGCGGCCACCTTTCCGTCGCGCTTAAATTGTGATCCTAAAGTGAGAAACGGTGAATTTGGGATATCCACATCTCAGATATTTACTACTGTAGCGTTGCGTTCGCGATCCATCTAAAGTTAGAGTTGACATTTTTTCACGGAGTACGGAGCTGAGTTGCTGTTTTATAAATGACACGAAAGTTTCTAGGAATAATCAAATGTTTAATTTCTCGATGCGGTGATGATTTACCTTGTTTTGTACTGTATAGGCAGATATGATCTCGTCTCAGAGCAACTGTAAGATGTGGAATTTGTTCCTCCTTCGAGTCTTCCATAACTCCATCGGTTACACGACGTAATATCATTTGAATATCTTCATTTGGTGTTTGAATATATTTAAGAAGATGTTTAGTAAATAAACCATTCTTCTCCCCATTATTTCCATCATCGGCAGTTGTTCCAGGTGCACAAGCAAATGCAATCAATGAACCAGCTTTCGCGTGCATTGGTTTCAATCCATGTGGCCGATTACTTTGCTCACTTCGAAAAGTTTTTTCCAAATCACTATTACGCAAATGATAAGTTCGACAACAATCTAGGAAAAACATTGTTACGAAAGGATGTCTGTCACTAATATTGTTCAGAAGATTTTGTGCATTTATTGCACGAGTTCCAAGTTCTGGACCGCTGAGCGAACACTTTGATTTCACACCGTCTTTGGTCTTCTCAATGTAATTATCAATTGGAATAAGATAGTTTTGATCCTAACGTTAAATCAATGAAGAAAAGTAAAATAAATCATATAATTCACATTTACCTCCCATTGTGTTCCATGGCCAGCAAAATAGAAGAGAACCATATCGCCTTCTTCTAGAGAACATTCGAAATTGGTTATAGTATGACGCATTTGTTGATATGTTAGATTAAGTTTAGGTTCATTGTCATGAATAAGAAATCCAATCTTTTTCAATGCTAACGCCATCTGTATTGCGTCGTAATTTGTATTACGTAAAGAAACGCCTTCTTGGTAATTGCCATTACCTATGACAAGTGCTATTTTACGATGTGAATCAATTGAAGACATGGTAAAATAGTCGATCTCTGTTTTATAGTGATAGTATCGATAAGTAATTTCTCTTTACAAATACAATTCCACCTTGACTTATATTTACCTAATGAAAAAGAAGCAATGTATACGTAAATAAAAAATTCTATTTGAGGTCGGACGAGCACGTTGTGACGTCGTAAACAAGAATTCTTTTTCTCTGGGAAAAAACCCAATAAATAGAAAAATATTTTTGTATTTTTCCTCTTCCTTGACAGACCATGCGTAGTATACTTCAAGAGCGTTATAAGGGCAAAACTTGCCCATAGTTATATTCACCTGTGGAAACAATAATGATAAGAATGAAAAAGATTGGGAATGTACGAGGACGAACGATATCCTCGCCCACACAACTTCACCATTTGTATTTCACACGCTTAATTTAATATGAAGTCATCTTTTGTTTATAATTAGAATGGAGCACTCCTGAAAAAAGTTTGTTAATCTTACTTCTAAGATATGAACATTTGTAGCAGGTGAAAATGATATTCATATATATTCAATATTGCCAACTATTTTCCAAAATATACTAAACACGTCTAACATTGAATTCAGTCTTAGTGAATGTGCGCATAGATCAAGGTGTCTATTTTCTTATTGTCTTCTTGTACGCTCGATCCAAACGTTTGAGTAGAAGTCAAATTCAAATTATGTTCTTGTATTACCCATACGACCAAATGTCACGTTATTTTGAAATTATTATGTTGCTTCTCTTTGTCCTTAAAAGATCATTTTGATGCATCGTAATGGAGACTTCTCTCGGTTTAAAGCTATCTGTTGTTATCTTTCAATTCTCTCACTATCAAATTGGCTGATATAATTTTTCATTCCATTAAAATAAATAGAGGTATTTCATGGGTCTGATGAATATTCTTTTTACAATTTCTGTTCGTTCGTTTTTATTACGATAACGATGTGTGGCTGTCTAAAGTTTCTGGAGGAAGAATGCCACCGTCTGCACCAATTCTATGTTTTGGTAATTGCCAACGTAGAGAGAAAAGAAAAAATAGTCACGGATTATGTTCATTAAGCCTTTGAAGTGGAAAGAAAAATTTTCTTCTCGTCAAACTTCATCATCAGCTCCGCAGAAAACAAAGGGATCGGGAACATAAAATACTAGTGTTCGACGGGCAATCATTAGAAAATTGTCTGCAAACAAGTATGACTTTCAAATTTGATGAAATTGCTGAAGATTTCCAATTGGTCGTTCTTGATGTGAACATTGATCAATTGAACGATTATGATGATATCAAAGATGATTTACAGTTTCTTTCGTCCTCATATTCATACCTTTACCGATGTGAATGCGTGTGGTAAACATTTCGAATCCAATTGGTTTTATCATACTTTCCTGGTTGTATCTGATCGATCGGCGTCCACGATCTTTTCTAAAATTAAAGACGAGGACATAAATCATATTACGCCGTTATTCATCTTCTGTGAAAATCTCATGTCGGTAGATTTAACGACAATCTGTTGGAGGCTATCAAAAGACATATCTAACAGTAAACATGATTTGATGGTCAAAGTAATCAAGAATATTCCTACCAAGAGAACTGCACGGATATACGGACGCAATGTTTTTGTCTATGCCGACGATGAAACAGAGAATTCACTCATTGATGCGGATCATATCGATAACGTTTCATTTTTCACTGCTGTGATCAACACACGTGATTCTCGTGAGCGTGTTTTGTGAACATCGACAAGCAAAAACGATATGCTCAATGAATGTCGTCTATATTATAAGAAGAACGAAACATATTTGAAACAAATCAAGGAATTTGAGCGTGACTATCATCCAACAAAGGCTCTAGACTGGTACACGGCCGACAAATTTCTTTATCGTATCGTCAATAAAGCTCTTCGAACACAAGTCTCACATCATTGAGAAATTTCGCTTCTTTATCAAAGATTTAGAAGAAGCACTTGACCGTATATTCGCAAAACAAATCTTTGCTCAATGAACTTCGCCTTTTCGAACGAAGGAGAACTTATTTAAGCTCTATCGTGGTCAACTATTATCTCAAGCTGATATGCAACGATTACAAAAATGTGTTGGAAAGCGTATGATCATCACTCAGTTTATATCGACGACCAAAAATATTGAACTCGCAAAAGTTCTTGCAGGTAATGGTCAGGGTCGACCTGATTTCGAATCAGTGATATACGAAATTGATCTCAGTGACGTCTATGACAAATATAAAGACAAACCAGATCCATGTATATATTACTATGATGTTAGTTATTTCAACCGAAGAGAAAAAGAAGTTATACTCAGAATTGGAACGACTTTTAGAGTAATGCGAGCTTCACCCAATTGGGTGATAGTACATGGCAAGTTCAATGACGTGTCGAAATAGTAGATGATTATCGAACGATCAATAAGGCTTGCTCAACACCAGTCGACGTCGTTTATTCTTTTTCAATAAAGTAGCTCAATGGAAGAAGATTAATATCGACGACGACATCATTAGAAATCGTTTGTTATTGGATACTGTGCTCGTTATGAGTATTTTTATTCACCTTGGTCATCTAGTTAAACATCATTCACGAGAACAACTACGATATTATCAAGCTGCTTTACCGAATATACCATTGAATGAATCCATTTTCTTGGAACTTGGTTACTGGGCCATACGAATGCGATGTTTTTTTTTTTCATGTCCACGATTGGACATTACTACCATTGCAGATGTATCGTCAAACCGCACTTTATATCCACGGTGAACTTCGAAAAAAATTACATTTAGAACTTGCTCGCATCGATGAAGCACGTGGTGCTTTTTATTCTACTAAGGAATATTATGATGAAGTGTTAAATAACACAAAGGATCGCGCCGAAAAAAACTAATTCGGGATGATATCCAACAACTTAAGGGCAAAAATGAGAAGCTTGAGCCAGCGCTACCATCAGGACAATACAGCTTTCGGTACTTATACATTACTGCGTTGACAATGGTAGAACGTTCATCAATCGATCATGAATGCGATCTCTTTCATCAGTCACTAATCAGCCGTCCTTCACTACCATCGAATTCGATTCGACTGTTCGGCCATTGAACAAGTTATTCATTTTAACTTTAAAGGGCAGATCATTAACAGTGATGGTAGAGAAGAATCTGACAATCGGTCAGTTGAAAGAAAGAAATCGTGACAGTTTTGATCCGCCATATCCTGCAGAATATGATTTTCGTCTGATTCATTGTGGAAACTATCTTCTCGATGAACAGCTGTCACTCAATGATTGTCTAATCAACCATGAAGATATTCTTTATCTCGTACATGGGCCACGCATACAAAATCGATCTTTCACTTCAGACGAAGAACTTCCCGAAGACAGAACTGATCGGAATATTCAGAGTTTAGAAATACCGCAAAGAAAACTTCTAGCCAATATCCTACGAATGGGTGAGAATACCCAACGAGACTCGATGTTCATGGAAAACTTCCTTACAAATCTTTCTACTCTGGAAAATCCAATTATGGAAGAGGTAAAAGGTGCACATGATAGAACAGACGAACAAGAGTTGTTCAATCAAAGATTTTGGGAAAAGTTACCGTTTTTAAATTCTTCAATAAAATACTTCTATAGCTAATTGATACTCATTCTGTCCAGAAATAATGCTGAAAATACAGATATCTACAAACTCTTCAGTATTCTGTATTGTTTGGATAAGTGAAATTTAAAGAATACCTTTTGTTGCTTAGACAACACGTTTCTTCTCACAGTAGTCTTTATTAGTGGAGTTGCTCTTTCGATCTCTCGTACAGTTGTATCCAAAGAAAAAGTCGAAATAATCAAACTTTTCGCTAAGGTAAGTATGTCGAACTAAACAATTGCGCTTGCACATCTAAACATGATGCTATACGTAGATTTATTTTACTTACTTCTATTGGATTTCTATTGTATGGATCGTGTTCTGCATTGTTGACATTATTCATCAGCTGTTATCGTGCAGGTTGTGTTAACTCGTCGACCTGCGTTGAACATTGCTCAAAAACGTCATTTGCAAAAGCATGTGCATCATTGAAAAGATAGCATTTTCCAGCATGCTATCCGTTATAACTACGATGATAAATCTATAGTTGGTAGCCTCTATACTCATGTAGGAATAGGAAGTAAAGCAAATTCATATGAAATAACGTTGTCACAATAACTTCTTATCGTATAGTATTTTGTCTTGGTACTGCTATTCATACGGGTTTGTTGATTTTAAGCAGTTTACAACATCGCCCGTGTGCACGACGGCTAGCTTTAATAGATGACATTTCACGATAACTATTTAGTTTCATTCAATTCTTTTTTATTTTCAAACATTCAAATGTATCTAATTTACAGATAAATACTAAACATTTCGAATCTTTACAATTATGTTTTTAGCTCATTATTCAGGCACATGAAAGTCTGACTCGCTTGGCCGTTGTTCATAGCTTAGATGCTAATCTATGCGTTTGGTAAGCTCACAACAAGGGAAAATCTTATCTGCATGCTTCACATACCAGACATGGGCAAGTCAAGTTAGTTTTGGACTCGACTCAAGTCAAGTCAAGTCGCAAGTCACTTGACTTGATCTTATCTGGAATATTTTTCAAGTCAGAGTGACTTGACTTGACCTGATTTGATTCAAGTCCAAAAATGACTTGACTTGACTTGGTTTTTAGTGCATAATCAAGTCACAAATTAAGTTCAAAACTTTTTATGTATATGCAAGTATTTTATATATTTCGATTCTAATTTCGACCATAATGTGTTCAAAATTTCAAGTTAAGAGTGACAGATACACTTAGAAAAACGAATTGATATCAAAGATTTGCAAGTTAAATAGTGGCGGAGCTAGGATTTGAGCTATAGGTAGGGCACTGTCTCACAATTTTTTCACTCGATCCTGGGAAATAATGATTTTAGCCTACCAGAAGTGTAAGTTAGATGTCAAAACGTGGTGTCGTTACGAAGAGCTTCTCTAAAAAGGCAAAAGGAAGATCGAAAAACCTTGTACTCCACTGCTGCGTTTGTATCGATCCATAGACAAGCGGATTTCTCAAATTATTTATTTGCGGGTGCGTCCAACTATCCTTATTGGCTCCGCCATTAAATTCAAGTCCATTTTTTCCTAGAATTGAGTCAAATCGAATGACTTGTGACTTGACTTGACTTATAACTTGGACTTGAAGATTTTTAGATGTGCTCTGACTTGACTTGACTTGCAGTTTTGAGATAACGGCTATGACTTGACTTGACTTGACTTGGAATTTTTACATAATGTTTTTGATCTGACTTGGGCCAGAAAGCCGATGACTTGCCCATGTCTGTCACATACGATAGATTTCCTAGGGCACTGAGGCGCTAGGACAGAATGTCGCAGGACAAAGTGTCGCGGACAAATCGTTGCAGACAAAACGTTGCATGGACAGAATGTCGCAGGACAAAATGTCACGGACATATCGTCGCAGACAGAACGTCGAAATAAAAATGTCGCACGGACAAATGGTTGCAAGGACAAAACGTTGCATGGACAAATGGTTGCAACGACAGACCGTCGCATGGAGAAATCGCGGCAACCACAGAAGACCGCGTGGACAAAGTGTTGCAATACATTGCGATTTGATACGTACGCAATCCAACAACCCAAGTCAAATATTACAGACCGGATCTCACAGGAAAGCACCGGATATCACTGGAACATGGAAGCAGTATTCCGACCGGAAATTTCTGTTTTTTTCCGATGATTTCCGATCAGGTCCTGTCGGAAACCACGTGAAACCGACTAGAATTCACTGGAAAAAATCCGGAAATTTCCGGTCGGAATACTGCTTCCATGTTCCAGTGATATCCGGTGCTTTCCTGTGAGATCCGGTCTGTAATATTTGACTTGGGTTGTTGGATTGCGTACGTATCAAATCGCAATGTATTGCAACACTTTGTCCATGCGACCTTCTGTCGTTGCAACCATTTGTCCATGCAACGTTTTGTCCTTGCAACCATTTGTCCGTGCGACATTGTTATTGCGACGTTCTGTCTGCGACGATATGTCCGTGACATTTTGTCCTGCGACATTCTGTCCGGACACCGGGCACTGATTGAGACAACATCACAAATTAAGGAAATCGAAAGACAGGCACTAGTACCAATCAACAGCAGTGAGTATAATCTGTTTATCTTTTTGTCGTAGATCCGGAAAATAAACAGACAATGAAAGCCCAATGTGTCTTTCTCAACATTTGCTCAATGGTGAACTGACATGCGTCGAACAAAGGTCTCTTCATTGGCATGATCGATTTCTCGTCTATTTTCGAAATTTGAAACATACGTTTATTGGCTCTTTCATTGTACGTAACAATATGCTCGTTGATAAAACTTCGTCGATTGACTTATCGTCGAACCACAACATGTGAGTATGAAATACGATCTTTCAATATTTAATTCCCGCATTCAATATAAGTTTTGATGATGTTCTCATTATCATTTCATTGAGTGGCATCTGCTTGTATTCGACTTTTAGTGCTTTTGTCATTCTAAGTCATTTTCACACAATAACATGGGTGGCATGTATTAAAATGGCAGTTCTCATTTTGGGTGAGACAAGGTACTTCCATAGTCAATAATTGCCGGTATTGTTTGGTTTCTGCTATTAGACTTGATCGAGCGTACGATTCATGCGTTATTTATTCTGATTGCCCTACGTAAACGATTAAAACGAAGGAATAAGCATAACTATCCAGCACATGAAATGATTACTTTATTGATAACACTTGATTTGAGAAAACGACAAAACATGAAGCCATTCCATTTCGATTAGCATTCTATCATGTTATACCATGGTCGATCATTACAGTCATTGCTACGCCACTTCAAATCTTCTTTTGTTTTCATGCATCAGTCTGCTTGTCTTATGTTTGGACAAATATGTATCATTTACCAATTCGTCAAGTGTTACCTTTACGTGATTGATGATATTTTAATATAAATTATTTTATTAGTCTATTGATCAAATATATAAAACATCTTTAGCGTAGAATAAGTTAACAGAAAATTGTACTAAAATAGAACATCTGAATATCTCTCTGACATCAACACTAAACCTCGTTTTTTGATATAAATATTCAGCGTATATATGTATTTCTTCCGTCTCAAATTCGAAGAATTAAAAGGACGTTTAATTAGATTATGAGAGAGATATTCAAATCTTTGGAACACATGAAGTTGCAATGTAATAATACGTATCATGTCTTCTTATTATGTAGGTTGTATACCTAGTTGTGCAGCTCTAATTTCGTCTTCAATTATTTCATGCGTTCTCTCCCATTCTACCAATGTAATGGCGGGATAATCGTTTCTTGACATTCGCAAACTATCATAGTCTAACACTGAACGACCAATAGAAATCCATAAATGAGCATCCTCTAAGACTTCAACGTAATAACGCTGTGGAAACTGGGCTTCATATTGTGTCATTTGATCAGTAGTAGGGCAATATATGTGAAAACGTATATTTCCGTAAAGAGGTAAGTATGTTCCAACGATATTACTGTTCACCGATGGGAGAAACAATTCAATTTGTGTGCCATTTTGTTGTCTCAGGTGATTTACATGAGGAATACATTGGTTTACATCATCAAAACATGTAGTTCTAGGGCCAAAGTGGCTCTCAAGTAAAGGTTGTCGATCGCTCGAATGGAGAAGAATGAAATAGACTATAGTCATGAAATATAAGGGAGATTGATCTAGAATACAAGCAAAAAGTGAGCAGACTCTGCATTAATTCTCTTAAAAATCTCACTTACATCGAAAGAAACGTTGTTTGAATATTATAGGTAGTATGGTGTTTTATTTTAGCTAAGTGACTAAAATGAGCAAAGAGCGATGAAACTGTCAGCTTCCTATAAACCCCTCCCTGTAATGGAAGCCCCTCCCCTATTAAAAGCCCCCCTCATATTAGAAGCCCCCTCGGAGCTGAACAAGGCATTTGCTTAATAGTAGCCCTCCTATTTTTTTCAAAACTTTTTACAAACTCTTTCAGGATTTTTATTTCTTTATCACCGTAAAATTTGAGGAAACAGTAGATTTTGAGGTTAAGAAGTAGTAATAACCCCCAAAAAGCTTATGATCACATACAAATCTGTCGAAAACCCCTGAAAACTTAGGTACCTAAAATTTTCAAAAAATCATGGGACATATTAGAAGCCCCCCTTGAAAAACTTTTTACGCTAGCCAAATTAGAGGCCCCCGGGGGG
>CAJNOJ010000816.1:0-21635 GCA_905250025.1 Adineta ricciae | reverse complement strand
GCAGTATTTTTCATTTCATTTCTTGTTTCTAATCAAACAATGTGTTTAGAACGATAAAGACCCTTGTGGTAGTCATTATGAGTACTTATCGAACTAGTTTTTTAATATTCGTAATCATGGGTACTTTGTGTATAATATATAGATTTGCATCAGTACTTGGCGTTTTTTTTTCAGAAGAATCTGCCTATGATATTTTAATTTACCTATTTGGTTTTGTATTGCCATAATGCGGTAAAAATCAAGAAGAAAATGTCAATGAGCAGCAGGTAGTAGAAGTCGTCGGACAAAGAAAAATATCGATCGATCAGACGATGTTTTTGACTCGAAAATTTCCATCTACGTTTCTGATCTCAATGAACAAAGTGAAGAAAATACTTTTTTGAAGACCAAAATCAGTATATTGGATATAAGACAATTATTTGAAGCAATCAAACAACAGAAATCTTCACGGTCCTTATCGTATTTTCGTATATCCTGACGAGAAACTGATTTGGTTTTAAAAGTTATTGGTGGAGTTCGTGCGAAGAGCTACAATAGATAGGGTACAATTCTGGTTGCACAAGATTTCGAAGAATTTTTCGAAGACAACAGAGGTGGTAAAAATGAGGTGAGCTCCTACAATAACTATCTTGAATTAGAAAATTTAGTCAAACTATACACTTTGGATGCATCTAAAAGAAAGGCAGCATCTTTTACTTCTTCGAAACTTGCTGGATACCTAGATGAACAATATTATGACTTAGTTGGGCAGATGAGGATTGTTTTGCTTCTAGATTTCCAAATTAGAAACGGTTGCTGGGAAATATGTTATAGAAATTACTATCTCGCCAAAGTTTCATAGCGGATTAAATGTGACCGAAGGTTTATGGGTGTATCTAAAACAATTCATTAGGCATCGTGCAGATTCCTACTATGCTCAAGCTGATTAAAGAATCTAGATTCAATTTCGTTGAGAAAAAAGTGATATACTCCGTTTTGAACCACTAATTATGCCTCTTCACATATACACATATACAGTGGCTGGTTTCTTTTTCCCCAGTTAAAGTATATTTCCTTACCATCTGTTCAACATAAAGACGAATTTCTTTTTCAAACAGTCGAACATCACATCTGTAAGGTATATATGCAAGTCAATCAAAGAAAATCACTTCAAAATAAATCTCGCACATATCTATGTGTGACAAAAAACAGCTCGATAAGTACTCATAATGACTACCACAAGGGTCTTTATCGTTCTAAACACATTGTTTGATTAGAAACAAGAAATTAAATGAAAAATACTGTNAAAACAGCTCGATAAGTACTCATAATGACTACCACAAGGGTCTTTATCGTTCTAAACACATTGTTTGATTAGAAACAAGAAATTAAATGAAAAATACTGTTAAAAATTTTTAAAATCCATGTATGTATGATAGGAAACGTCGAAAAATAACAGGGTGATCTTGAGAGTGAAAGTGAGTTAAGGAAAGAAAATACCTAGAATGTATCTCTGGCATCTCGGGAGCGGAATGGTGAAAGAAAAAATGTCCATCTTCATCAGAAAATGGATTGATGCGCCTTCAATGAGAGACACTCGATTATGGGGTGATTTGACAGAAGTGAATTTTTGTTAACGATAAAGACATGGACTGAGTGAAACATTCAAAGTCATACGAACTTTTTTTCACACCCTATCACCGAATTCCTAGAAAAAAACATGGTTTTCTCCAACTGTTGGTTTTTGGAGTATTATTTTATTTCCTCCGCGAAGACGACTTTTTATCTAAATAATCTATACATATTCGTATTCAGCGCAAAAAAAAATACGTCCATCACAGCTTTTTACCTTACTCCTTTTGCCGTCATTTGAATGTGAAGACAATAGTTATGCTAGCAACTCATATCTCTCTCACAATCGTCTCTATTTTTCTCTCACCTACACATAGATTTTTTTCGTTATTACTCTGTTTTATTCCTACCAATTTTCCTCATACTTGTCGAATGCTACGCATGAGTGAGACAGACTGAAATATCAAATTTTACCTGGGTATTTGATAAACAGAAATAATATTTTACTGATCTGTACATGTGTTCTATAAAAAATGCGTATTACTGTAAGCTTACATGAAAAGAATTAATTTACATAAGGCGATCAGAAAGTTCTCGAAACGTCATTTTATCTCCAGTGTTTTAGATAATGAAGAAGTTATTATTTTGCATATAGACTTTGAAGTAAAAATATCTTTCATAGAACAATTTCTATTCTTTCTTATTTCTGCTGTTTAGAAATAGTAATTAGCGACTAGCGATCGATGTTGAAATAAAATATACCCCCGTTTCCTTTTATATAAAAGTGGTAGCGTTTTCATGAAAGAAATGGCTCAAATTTCACGATGTGATACTGGCGTCAGGAGATACGATTTGTCTTCTTCATGAAACGTCACAAACAAAAAATGAATATCGATTTTTAAAACTCGAAACCATAAGCAATCACTCCATTATACTGGGATCTCTGTTTTGAGTTTAAGAAATTGTGCAAAATATCTTGTTCTGCACGCTTTTGCTCATATACGTCCAATATAAATAAATGATACATCCTTACTTTTCCACAGTAAAATTTTGAGAGACGAGTAGATTTCGAGATAAGGAAGTAGTAGTAACCCAAAAGAGCATATAACCTCAGAGGAAAACTGTGAAAAATCTGTAGAAACTTAGGTACCCGAAGTTTTCAAAAAATAAAGAAATATACTAGAGGCCCTCCTGGATTTTTTTTTTACGTTTGTGAAATTAGAAACCACCGGAGGCTTCTTATACGAGGAGGGGTTTATTCTGTCATAGAGATAAAGGGGCGATAGTATGGGCGTAGATGGAAAGAACATTTTGATTCTCACGCATCCTCATATCTCACACTATGTATTATGAATCCAGAGTTTTTATTCCAGATATAATGTTTTACAAGAATTTTCTCTTCATAATTTTAACAGCTCGTATTGTCACCTATCTACATATTGAATAAAGTTAGTGAAATAACTTGGCGCCTCCTATATTACTGTACTTTTTCTTCTCATTATAAATATAGATAGAGCGATGGCTGATCTATCGCATGAATGGAGTTTGTTTCTATTGTATTATTGCGCACTGTGATTTATGAAACGAGTGCTATATACCAAATGAGAGAACAAAAAAAAAACTTTTTCGATCAGTAATCATGTCCGTAGCTGGGCATATTGCGAATGACTGCTGTACATTTATGTCACATCGATCATTAGCGGGTGCGCAAATTTACGTACTTTACCTTTTTGTTGTCCACATACACGTGGCTGTAAATACTTACGGTTATCGAAAAGCAGTGGCGGAAGATTTGTTTTCTCTCATAAGTCAATTTAAAAAAATTTGTTTGTGCCAGTGGACAGAGCGTCTTTTACTCCATACTTCGATGCTATTTGATCAATATTCAAATAAGGTCAAAATAATACAATTTCCACAAAAACGTTTTATCTCGAACTCTATCTGGTAGCAAGAGTGTACAAAGCCATCCATACGTGTTGTTTTTTTCTTCATTTTCTCCTTTTCTTTCTTTCATCATAACTAACCATCCATTTATTTCACAATAGACAATAGGTAGTGAGGATAGAACTAAGGAATACAAGAATGAATTTATCGATTGTTTGTCTCATGAAAACGTTCGAAACAATCACCTTGGTTATCTATACACAACTGCATTCTTGCAATCCATTTTTCAAATGTTTTTCTATATTCTTCTTTGCTCAGAGAATACATGAAACTGATCACAGCGTCATATACTGATTATGAATCATTTCGATCATTCGAATTTTGTTTGATCAAATCAAATAACCTAAAAATCGCATGGCAATAAGTCAGGAGAGTTAGGTGGATGTAGCATCGCTATGAGACCTTCTAATTCAAGATAGGTTAACACATCCGTACGAATATGTGGTCTTCGGTTGTCATGATGAATTTTAACCCTTTCGAGCCAATGTCGCCCACCGGTGGGCGACGCTATATTTTAACGGGAAACTATATAGAAAGACACTTTCTTTAGCTGTTTTCTCAAGCAGAAGATTAAACATAATGTATCACATTTTATGTCTTGAGTACCTTATTTGAATCCTTTATTCCATAGCATAATGCTTATCGTTAAAACACTCAAGACAAAAAAATTTATCGCAGCCTGAGCAGAAAGTTTTTACTTTCTTTGCCGCTGCATTGCTTGCTTCCCTTGACTGGTGTGTCCCACCCATTGCATAGCAGCCAGTACACCGTCTGCCAACACTGCGCTTAGATCCTTCCTTTTCTTCAAGCTTGTGATCAGCGAGTTTGCGCTTCAAATGACTTGTTGGCTGTTGTCTCGGGTCAGGTTTCAGATTCTCGAATGGTGTACTAAGACATAAAGATCGCACGAGACTTTCAGGAAACTGTAGCATTGTCATATGGCTTGTTTCATACGTTTCCTTGTAAATCAAATAAGCGTTAACTATTGATGTTTCAAATATCAGCTCAAATGCCACTTTTTGACACCATTTTATAGATCGTCTGAGGCATGTATAGTATGATGAGAGCTGATCAGATAGATCTATACCTTGTTTTCCTTGATTGTAATCCACAAGTAACGTTCGTCGTGTCGACTCACTTCACCCTCGACTGTGGAATACAGATACTTTCTGCGTGTGCTATTAGTGGGACAAATCGATCTAGCAACTTGATAGAGGATGAAACGAGTAAAATGTTTGTGTTTTACTATTTATTAACTTTCGAAAGCAAAATAGCTAGTATTTTGTAAAATTGGTATGAGCTGAGAACGCATTTTTTATTGAGAGGTCATAACATTGTGTCATGAATACTAGTAGCAACGAGAAAAATTTGGCGAAACAGAAAAAGATTGTTAGAAATCTTGAGCAAAGCGCAGTTGTATTTCTTTATATAGTTTATCTAGTCTTTCCATCTCGACAAGTTGCGATTTAGTTGGTTTCATTAATAAAGTTTTGTAATCGAAATATCTTAGAATAATTAAATCAGTCAAACGTTTCACACTATTGCGTGTTTTTGTTTTAATTAGTTTCATCTTGCTAAATGTTCGTTCACACGTCTTAGAAGAGATAGGAATTGTTACTGCAGCGAGAAGAAGCGTCGTCAGCTGAGAAAAAGCTGATTTTAAAGGTAATATCTCGGTGTATAAATCAACAATGTTGTTCATTGTTTTATCTTTCAACATAGGCTTCAGGACTTGTATCTCGTTGCACAAAGTCGGAAAATCAACATTCATTTGTGTTGCCAATGGATGAATCGATTCCAAGTGAAGAAAACTATCGCTTTCTGGACACAGCGCAGATATGCCATTCAGAATAAGAATATTGTCATCAAAAAAGCGATCATTCAACTTCAACAATGTCGAATCAATGATAGGGTAGTACAGAGTCGTTCTGTAATCATCTTCGCTCTTCTGCAGATCACGATGACCGACTGTGGACGTAATGAAAACATCTTTGAATCGAACAGGGATATTTCTTGCACGCTTTTCTTTCGGATCAGGTGTTAAATCAATGTTATTGGCAATGCAATAATTCGAAACTTGTTCATAGATTGTCGAGAACGACTGTTCAGTCCGAAGATCAGAGAGTTGACTAATAACCTTTCGTATGAGGTATTTTGCTCGACCATAGTCCATTGATTTCGCTGTGGAAAGAAAAGCAAACTGTTGAAGAACGAAGCACTGTGCTTGAAGTATCTACCTTTCAATTGATCGGAAAGAATCTTTATTATTCCCAGTACTTTATGTAAAATAAAGAGTGTCACAACGAAAGTGGGCTTTTTCATAGCCCGTAGAAGACCTCTTGCATCGACGGACCTTTTTGTTGCTTCAGCTTCTAGTTCTTGAAAACAAACGAGTAAAGTTCCATAATTTCGCTGGATTGAATCGATAGAAGACCAGCGGCTGTCCCATCGTGTTTCAGCCCACGCTTTCAATGATATACTGTGAGCGTTATCTATGGAAGAAGATTGCTTTTGCTTATCTGAATCTATTCAATATTCAAATGACCATACCCAGTTTCAATTCTTTTTGAACACACTTGAACCATTCATTCGTCACACTTGAGTGCGAAAAGTAAGAGTGGATCTTCGAGAGTACACAATAAAATTCAGGCAAATATAGCACGACTTGAGAGACATCACAAATAACCAAGTTCAACTGATGAGCATAACAATGAATATAAATTGCACCAGGTGCAAAATTCTGTCGCAAAATAGCTTGGACACCGGCATGTTTCCCGCTCATTACTGACGCCCTTCAATGAAAAGTGATATTCACATAGGATTAGTTTGGAGAAAAGAAGATACACTAGGATGTTGTCTTGCCCGTCGAAACACATTGCGACACACTTGTTCAATGAAATATTTAACGAAGAGAAGTATTGAACTATCTCATCGGCTAATGTTTGCGCATGAAATGCATCCAATTTTACTAATCCGACCAAGTATTCGTTGAAAGTGATTGTATGTTTCGATGAAAACCCTGTGCCGCCAGGAACTCTTTCACTGGATACAACCCAGACGACAATACTCAATTGTTCATGTCCACTGATGTCACGAGTTTCGTCGGCCATTAAGGCAAAAACACATCCTCGAAGCTGTGGACAACAAAGAACGTAGTATTGGCTTATTCGAAAGCTATAGAAACGCAAAACAAAACCTACCTTTTTTGATATCTGTTCTCGAACCTGATTTGCCATTTCATGTATTAATTCATTCTGGATAGTCGCTGAAAGATAGGTGGCGTTTCCAGAACTATTCTCGAGAATGGATTGCACAACTGGATCCCTCGAAGACATCAGCTTTAAAAGCTCAATGAAATTTCCACAGTTTCTAGAACTAATTCAAATTGCTGAAACTTTTAGAATAAAAAACTCTTTTTCAAGACTAGCTTACAGCTCATTTTCTTCATGACCACAAAATGCGATCATTTGCCTTGAGCAAAAGTGCAAAGTCGACGCAATTTTCATCAGGCGCTCTCGATTCTTTTGTATCTGAAGGATTCTCCCATGATCCAGTACATTTGTGACTGCCATTTGATGTTCCGAACGTGCTACGTATTCTTGATAATTCGCAGAAGCTTGGATGTGTGTGGCGGTGCTTGCGTGTTTCGAGAAGCCCCGCTCTTTCACTAGAGCAAGTTTCCAGTTGTCGTAACCACAGGTGACGAACGAATCTGATTGATTCTGGTACATAAATGAGAAAAAATGAACTATTTGCAGTTAACCAGCATCAACCAGCATGAACATGAAGCCAAAAAGTCAAAAACAATTTCTTAAGTAGACAAATACATACTCGACTGTTTAGATTTCCGGACACGAAATGGCGACAATAGAAGCAAAAAACACTGTTGCGCTCTGTGGAGTATTCGATCCACGTGAACATTGAAAACCATTGTGGTTGAAAGGATCTATTGTCTTTGTTCTTTTTGTAGAAGACTAGTTTCGGTTGAGCCGGACGTTCTTTGCCAGAGCGACTAATGTCACCAGGAATAAGAGCGATTTGCGTTGCTGTCGCTGATGGTATCGTGAACTCGACTTGCTCGCTTGATATGGGAGACGATACTTCGACTAGTTCTGACTGTCGGGTACACTCACGGTCAGTGATTATCAGTGAAACATGCGTTTCTGATGACGAAAGAGGTGCAATATCATCTTGCGTGGTTTGCTACAAACATTCAGTGTTTGTTGGCGGTGGATGGCAATTGTTCTTCTGCTTTTTCGCCGAAGCAGAGACGAAAAACGATTCGAGAGTTCCTCGTTTTGGCTCCTTTTTCGTAACATCCATTCGACAACAAGTATCACGATATTAAATCCGATATTCCAATCACTTGATAGAAGTCATAGAACATTAGTCTCGGTCCCACTAATCAGTTCACAAGTGGCACGATAAATTATCGTATCCCATGTCGATATCGATAGGTTCGCTAACAGTACGCGTACGGTACACTTCTTCGGTATGCGTGCCGCAAGTGCATTAATGCACTTTTGTAATTTTCTGATTGGTTAATTTTTCAGAATGAGATCTATTGAAGCGAAATATGACTGATCATATTAGACCGATTCCTTTCTTCCATAGCTTTTTATTGAGAATTATGGAAGTTCCATAGAAGACATATTGAGAACACGTAGTACAGTTCAATTTCGTAAGAGAAAAATAACTAATTTCAAAAATAAAAGATCACAATTGCAATTTGTTTGTATGGTAACACATAATTCGACGTCTTGTAAAGTCACAACCGAATAGACCAAACGAAATAAAGCAAATTGACGAATATGATGCTAAAATGTCACAGCCAGTAAAAATATAGAAGTGGTTACAGCAAAAATGCCTTTCAAAGATATGACAGCCAAAGGACGAGAGAGAATATAAAAGAAATATTCGATATTAAATCACCGAGTAAAATTGTACTAAAAAGATTCGTTGAGTGAAGAATCGTCAGCATTTTTCACCGAGTTTGTTTCTTTATCATTAGATTCATGATTACCAAAGATTTGTTGATGAACACTAAATAAAAAATTATCACAAACGAGAATATTCAATGGAGCTTTTTATCGATTGTTATCTTAAAAATAAAATTTTTTGATGAAGATATCGTTTGGAAATGATCGCGTCAAGCTTATTCATAAATAATTCTACGTTTGATGATCGTTCAACGTGATTGAATGCATCATGTGCTGACAGATTCTTTTAATGATTTGGATTACTCTCGACAACATCAGATTGCTAATAACATTATTTGAAACTTACTGAGGTTTTTTCTTGTTAGTACTTCGTTGTTTTCGTCGTTGTCCAGCGCGAGATTTTTTTCCTTCATCCCACCACCAAAATTCAAACTGTTTCGGCTCTGCATGAAAATATGCTGCTTCAACAGCGTCTAAGGAAGAAAATGTCAATATTTTTGTAATAAAACAAAGTAAACGTACTTTTAATCGCATCAAGAAGATCATCGTCAGCAATGCCAGCTTCAATCTCATCGTCCGTATACAGATCTCTAATCAATTTACACATAAAGAGTGCGGGTTGATTTGGAGGTTGATGATGAATCATTAAATTCTTTCCATTAAACTCCTAAATTTATCAAGAAAAAAAACTTTTTACTCGATACGATTTTGATTGCTATTCAAATGACTATCTCACGATCTCGGATAGGTTGTAAAGTACTTATCGACAAAGGAGTACGAAAATGTTTCGAACAGAAGATCGAATAAGATGAATGGAAAAGAATCTGGACTAAATCCTACTTACAATGATAGGAAACCGTTTAGGAGTGTCATATCCTTGAAAGTTCTTGAAAAAAAAACAGAAATACAAAGCAGAATAATTGTTTAAATCTTACATTATTCTTTATATGACTTATTTGATTGAGTTTTTTGTTTGACTTTTGTTGTTGATCATTTAACAGCCGAATTGCTTCACGAGCGTCATCGAGTTTAGTATGTAAAGCATCGTTACTTTGACGAAGAGCTTGCATTTGTTCTCGAATTTCTGCAAGAGAATCAGCAAGATCAGTTTCATGAAAACGTCGTTTAATAGAAGGGCTCTGTGGATCTATACAAAACAAAGAAATTTGTTATAATCAATGTTTCGGAAGTAAATTCGTCGTTAAACCACTGTTATACTGCATGCTTGTTTATATAGGACAAGAATATAAGTCACAATCGAGAACTTTATCTGTTAGAATACTGTTCTTTTCAAAATAACTTACTTGTATGTGTTTCAATTGATTTTCGAGAAGCATTGAGTTCACGTTGTTGAGAAGAGACATTTCGATATCGATAAGAAATATTTTCATCTGCAATTTCGTTTGTTCTAAGATTGTTTTAATTACTAATGGAATTATTACCTGTTGTAGCTTGTGACAAGACTTTGTTATTAGCAGATTGCTGAGTGCCATATCGTGGTGCTCCAGCAACAATGGAGATTGAGCTTTTAGTTGCACTACGACGAACGGTTTGAGGACTAAAGAAGCTAGACGATGCCATGAATTTCGGGAAAAATTAAAGATATTTCTTAAACAGCTGGAAAGAAATCTAGAAGAAAAACGAATAAGACAAAAATCAATGGCAGAATGTTATTTTTCAATCATGTTCTAACTCATGTTCAATTTCTGTACAAATTTTCAAGTAGTCATTGAAGGGGAAAAGAATACACTTATTCTTAATTCTGGAACATGAATATAACGCAAGAGACGACGTGTTACAATTGATAAATGAATAGAAGTTGTCAATTCTTTCACTCCATGACGGTACTCCAGGATCCATCTCAAAGAGAGACGAACAACGAAGAACGGAATTTTCAAATTGTCGAAATAGAAAAAAGTATTCATTGTTGTAATGAAAAAAGAAAAGAATTTCACCCACAACAATATCGACCAATGACGGTTCATATATGGCTATATTGCAACTGGAGGAGCGACCACGACGAGTATATGCTAGAGAATGGAATGTATATAACCCACACCGATACCGAGAAAAGAAATGCACGCATGAATCGACCTGACAGCCAAAATAACTAAGGAAAAGAGAATTAAAATCTTTCTTGTACATTTGTACGAGATTTTCATCGATATAATTGTGATCGTTCACTGGTCCTTGGTTTTCGAATAGTTGACGAGTATACGTTGTTGTCTTTGACGACAAATCAGCATAAATAGAATGCCAGTATGCAATTTGACTACCTAAAGCTGTTGTACCACTAGCTAATTTATCCAAATGATGTAATGCACTTTCAATACCAATCATACTAATATAAAACAGATAGTGAGGTTCTATCTTTGCTCGGTATTTAAAACCAGACGTGCCTATGAAGACAAATCACTCCCCATGTCAGTACTACGAATATTCAATATCATAAATTTGAAACATGATTCTCTTATCTGTTCGATATCTTCTAACAGATTCCATAATGTTCTTTCAATGTTTTTTGATCAGACAGCTCTATTTCGCAGTTTAGATTAACAAAAAAGATCTATTCACATTTCGTTTGACGGTATACCTGTGGAATGATAATGAGCCGTGATCCAAAACTTGCTCGTAGAGATTATACAAAGCATGTGTAGAGTATAATTGGGCACAGTCGCCATAAAAATAATGAATATCTTTTAAATAAGCAATAATGAAATGTTTCATCGGTTCAATATCGTTTCGGTTGCAGATAAATCTCAAAGTTCGAATATAAATTAAGAAAAACAGTGAGAAATGAACAGCACGATCACCTGGAAAAATTTTCATAAAAACGAATAATAAAGGCATAACATCATAGATTAGAAATGTTCGAAGTTGTGATGCTTTCCACTCGTGGAATCTGGAAAATAGAAATGGCATACGACGGAATGTATGAGGATACGTTATTGAACAAAGATAATTGTCAATTAGCGTAATTTCTTGATTTGTAAGATGAAGTTTCCAGTTTTTAAGTAAGCGAACCAAATGAACCTCCAATGTCAAATGAAAATAATCCATATTCGATTGTTTGGGAATTGAGATGAGAGAAGCTAATGGGCTAATTCCAATAACACCAACATATGAATTATTCGCACGATCAAGAGACAAAGCAAAACTTTGATCATTAATTCGAGCTTGAGTGCGAGCTGGTGGTTTGATTGTGATATAATCACGCCAAGAATAAATTATATGATTCGAATAATCGAGCAGTCATCCTATTCCGCAATGTTGAACATTTGGGAACCAGTTCCGCACACGGAATCGATTCCTACGATTCCGGAATTCCGTAAACGGAATTCGGTGGTGAATAGGGCAGATTATATGTGAGGGTGAAGGGGGTGGGTGAGGGTGTGAGTCAAGCATTCTACGACGCGTTTCGACTGTTGCTTAAGCAATCTCATCAGGTAGTTTTGACTTTGTATCTGATATCGTCAGCTTCTCTATGCGTTGTGTGTATGTATGATACCCAGAAATGCTATGTAGTGTATTGTTATTTGTTATAGGCGAAGTTCTGAATATACGTTTTGTTCAAGATATGGGTTGCGTGTGAATGTTTGAGATATGTGAAAAAGTTCATGCCGAAATGAGTAGTTTATTAGAAATAATATGTACAGAAAAGTCTACGATGCTTGAAATGTATGTCTGGCGTGGAGTCAATGTCTCGGCTGGCTGTCACGGATGTTTCGGCTGTTGTTTAATGTGTCGATGGCGTACTAACTCTCGTGCTAACGTTCTATTGTTTCTGTTACCAACGATTAGTCTTGTGTGAATGATTGGTGTTGATCGATATGTTTCATTCCAAAGTCGGTGTAGATCTCGTTTGTAGTTTTGTAACCGTTGCTCGTGAGTGTAATGAATTATGAGTTGATTGTTCCATTTCGAAGATTTTGTTGATTTCGTTTTGGGTACACCAGTTTTCACTGACTCATGATCAGGAGTAGCTTTACCTCCTTCGATTCTGGACGCCATTCGATATTCTGGAATAGTTGGAATGTTGAGCATTTTCTGTCGGATCGCTCTGAACTGGTTTTCGTCATGTATGAATGGTTGGATGTTTGAAGCTTTGGCATAGGAAGTGATGAAATTGTGGAATCTACTGTAGATAAACCGTGGTGCATAGTTAGAAGATATCGAATAAACCGGGCTGTGAACATATAGAAATAAATCGAATTACTTGTTGTAAAGAAGCATTAGTTTGATTGTACGTTGTTCTTTTTGAAAAGTTGATAGTGTAGATGAATAGCGTACAGCACGCAAAAGTGCTGTGTCAATGGCATTTCTGAAGGTATGATGAGGATGATCAGAATTAAATGGTACTGTGTATGGCTCGGCTGCTTCTTTGTGATACACAGATGTTTTCAATGTACCATGATCATTTTCAATAAGGACATCTAAGAATGGTACATTCTTACCAATTTGCCGAACTAATTTGATATTTGGATGGAAATCGTTGGCGTTATCTAACATTTCATTGATTTTGTTCAGTGGTTGATTCGAAGTAAAGAAGATATCATCGATATATCTATAAAAGATAAATAGAGTATATTGAGACAATAGCGCTTTTCCTAAGATACTGAACATGCCTTCCATAGATTTCGTTTGTATTTAGCTGCTGTTGAACTAATCGTTTTTCCCATTTCCATAAGAAAACATTGGCTAAAGTCAAAGTAAATGCGGAGCCCATAGCACCGCCGACCACCTGCCGATAGAATCTTTTCTCATAAGTGAATACATTTTCTGTGAGAACGAGACGAGCTAATTTCCGAATGGCATCAATGGGCACTGCATTCACTTTGGTATATCCGTGTTCCAGAAGAAATTCAGTTAGAATGTCGAGAGATTCTTCCTGTGGTAACATTGCACATGAATCTGTGATGTCAAATGTGCACAAATAGGTTGTTGGTATATGCATTGAGGATACAATCAGTCTTAATGGTGTTCCTTCCTGTCAATACAAACGGAATTTAGATTGATAGGAAAGAAAGAACTTTCAAAAATTACCTTATGTGGTTTTGGAACATAATACAGATAAGCTAGTTGAGTGTCCTCTCGTTTCGACATCATTTTATCAAATTGACTGCTTTGTCAAAAACTACACATAGGAGATCATTTTCTAGTTCGATATACGCCTTCGTTTTTTCTCGATAAGCTTCTGCTTTTTGTTCATAATCGTTGGCGTCACCAATATGGAATATGCCACTTTTATCCGTAGCACGATGAGCATGAAGATAAGAGATTGGAGTCATGTACTGTTCACATAGATAAGTAGCCAATTTATGGGAGAGTCGGTTGATGATTGTTGATGTTGGTGACATATGATAGACACGCATGAAATAAGGAATGATTACGTCAAGAGTTCTGTTAAATTCTCGATCGACTTGTTTCTGTTATTGTTGATCACAGGGAAGATAATTTTGGTTCGGTCGAATTTAACTGGGACCTTTGCAAAGAAGAAGAAAAACAGAACCAACAATAAACTATAGATTTGTAAATACCGCTTTGTGAGAGAAATTGTAGTTGGGTATCGTTTAAAGCTACTTTTGGAACATCGACAATAATTTGTGGATGTGCCTGAATGTTGTTTTATGTCATAAGCGATTGTCGACGACGACGTTTTCGGATCAAATTTGTATGAAAACATGCTTCTCTGTGTCTTATTTGGCGTAAAAGTATATACTTATAATTATCTAGATAGGATTCGACAGAGTACACTAAGATATCTATTTGATGTTTGTAGTCAGATGGTGTTGGATTGTGAATTTGTTGTTGAAGCTTATTGAATTCTTCTTGGTATAGCTGTTCATAACGATGGATGTCCTCTTCATATCGCTGTAATTCTAAGTTTAATGTCAACTGTTTTAGCTCTTGTACCATTTTACAATGCTTTTGTGAAAGCTTTTTCACATCAAGATTCGGTACTATGGAGTCGAGAGATTCTGGTAGCCGATGGCATAAGATTTCTTGCTCAAGCATGGTTCGTTCTTCGAATATCTTCAATTGTTTCTTGCGAATAGTGGTCAATCGAGAAATTGCTTTAAACTAGGAACATCGAATCGATGGTAAACAGAGGTTACGAGATGAAAATTACTTGATCATTATTTAAATAATAGTAAGATAAGTGTTGAAAGAGTTGTTTTTCAGGAATTTCGTCTTTGAGTTTATTGATTCGAAAACGAATCGTCCTCATTAAGTCAATATGATGCAGACGAGCAAATCCATGCAGTCGCGCATCGACAATCTCCAGTAAAGATAAAGTCAGTGGACACGATGATGATTGATTTTGTCTCGTAATAATATCAAGTGCTCTTCGAGATACTTTTGGATGACACTGCGTTCTGTTGTTTGCGCAATCTTAAGGATATCATCCTATGAAAGAGATGCGAACTGGTTATGATAATGAAACAGTATCATCAACACTTACAGGCCACATATGAAATTTAAGACCTTGATCAAAATAAGTTTGATAGAGGCATCGAATATAGTCGAGATAGAACTGTTGATCAAGTAGTTGAAGACGTTCTACAATGAAGTGTCGTTCTTTTTTCCGTTTCAGTGGATGCTTCAACTGTAGACGTAATGAATGTAGAAGTAGCTTCCGTGGCATCCTCAAATATTTTGATTGTTTGTATACAGTACAAGTATGGCTATTTGAACTACTGGTGTTGTCTTTACTGCTTAACGACCTACTATTATATCTCGCCTTCTTCCTCTTTGATAATGATAATTGACTGAGTGATTTCATTGAATTGTAGACAAGATTTTGTTTAGATAAGTCTCTCTTCCGTTTATTTGACTGATTTGGACGGCTCGTAGCTAGTTGAACACTTATAGATGGTTCAGATATTGTGTGATGTTTCGTTTGAATTAAACCCTGAATTTGCTCTTCAGTTAAACCACGGGCTCGACACTTGCGCTTGAAGTGTTGCAGCTTTCGATTACCATGACATTTCTTTTCTTTCTTCTTTTTCTCTGCTAACTGTTCGCTTATCGTAAATGGTTGTGTTTGATAGACAAATGTCCTCGGTTGTTCAGATAGTTGTGATTGTAAATCTGGATATGACCAGCTATTCCTGTCGTTAACATCACTGTGGTCAGTCATCGAAGAGAATATCACGAACTATACAATTTAATCTAGAACATACAACATGAATATATTTCGACCAAAGAATATCAGAGAGTGTGGCAACACTGAATAAAGACTACGGTAACAGATTTTTCTTAATTTCTTCGTATAAGACTACATCATCACCCTCAAGATGGTAAATTCTTACTACTGGACACTTAATTTTGTGATGCATTTACTACCTAAGTGAGGTTGATTAAAAGTTGATGTAGTGCAGGACTGATTCATTGATTAGTATAAGAAAAGATGTTTTGTTATCTGGAATAGGAATATGAACTTTATTCAAACCAAAATGTTCTTCGATGAATAGAGAGGAAGAACGTAAAAGATGTTAAGCACAACAAAATAAAGTTTAATGAACAAAACATGAATATGCATAGAGAGAAATAGTTGACAAGAAAGTTTTGCATAGAATCTAGAGCTTGATGTAATAATTATCTAAATGACTATTCGTCTGTTTCCTTGACAATTGTCATTTTCATGATGCTTTTTGATAATGATGAAATAGTCGGCGGTGAAGCCGATATGTTTGCTTCGGGAAGATTAAATCGAACCAATCGTTTTCTTGACGTTTGCTTCGGCCTTGGTTTCCATGGTGTTGATGTTCGTGGTGATGGTACATGTAATTCTGATGTAATCGGCGTTGGCAAATTTGGAAGTTGTTCATTTTGCAATGAAGATTTCGCCGTATCATCCGTCTCCATGATTTCTGGTTGTTTATTAGAATCTGGCAAGAAATTAAACGTTGGTTTCTTTTCGCACTCAGTGCACATGAGAGCCTCTCATTACTTGAATTCATTGAATCAAATGGAAATATCAGCTTTTTTCAAAGGTTGTAACGTGGTACAATAACAATCCAAATACAATGATAGATGCGATGAAAAATTTGTATCTGAAATGAAGCAGAGCGATACGCTTAGCAATTTTTATATCTCTTCCTTCTTCATCTTCTTCTTTACAATAACTATACAATTTTATTTGTAGGGTATTATTATAATGTAAACAATATCGATGAAGTTAGACACTAGAGGATATTCTTTTGAATCATTTTGTGTCATTAGTCGGTATAGATGTAGTTTTCGAGCATATTGAAGTCGTCGAAGCCGAGTGTTTCTCCATACCATCGTTCTTCCGATTCGTCTGTGTTTAGTCTTGGTACTGGATTTACTGTTACTGCATTCTGTTCTATTTGTTTGCTTTCTTCTTCGTCTTCTTCCGAACATTTCTGAAAAGTTGCTGATATTGCTTCACTATATGTGATACCAGAGTTTTCAATCTGTCAAAAATGATCCAAACTATACTAGATAGCTTTTGCTTTGTGATGGTGTCATCTCTTACTTGGCAGCGTTGAACTCGGACATAGCATCGCAGAAACTCGATTAGAGGCGGCGTCGTGTTGATGTACTGTAGTTGGTTACCACTGTCGTATTCTTCGCTATTATTTTTTATGGACGCGTCGTTGTTACCGCTAGTCGGCAACGGATTGTGTCGCTGTATCAAAAAAAAGAGATGTATTTAAAGTGACCACTAACTCTCTTTGTACCACATGCCTTTTCAACCTGTTGTTCGAAGTCATCTGAAATCAAGAAGAATTATTTGTTTTACTTTAATGATAAAGATAGACAGTAAGTCGAGATTCTTCTTACTTTTTTCTTTATATGTTTGTTCTACAGCACACATTGTTTAGAATGCAAGAATAAATGTTGTGTCAATAGTATCTACAATCTGAGAACATCGAGAAAAACGAGGTAAAGTGGTAAGTATTTAATCTTTCTCTATTTTCGGAAGCTTCAATAAGACACACACAAACAGTTGAGTACAATCGAAATACACTGAGACATAAAGAAAAAAAACATGTTCTGATCGGCGTCATCTTCCATATGATTTTGTTCTCGTTCTAGATAACATCAGATGAATAATAGATATGAGTATGTGTGTATATTCCCTACCACATATGTATAAGTCACTTGTTACGATTGTATCTGTCAAGTTGCTCCTTGGTCCAGTTGAACTCCACCAACATTCGTAATTTCGTAACAGATAAGCAATCATTGACGGCATATAAAACCAATTCCTTGCATAGTTCTTGTTCAGTTTCGTTTCGGCTGCGAAGGCAACGATGCCATTTACTCCTTGTTCGTCGTTTGTCGAGATATTCTTGAAATGTGTATGCAATCGCTTTTTGAAGCGACCATTGATAGTTTTTATCTTTAACTGGTCGATGTTCACATGTGCAAAGCGTCGAATCTGTTTCATGTGGGTGCAGACCACAATCATGAACGAAGACTCTGTTATACCATGCTTTGAAGGCACGTTGCATGTTGATAGTACCCATTCGCTGAAGAACAGTCCATGAAAACAAATCGTAATGTAAAAATCGAGTTAATTCATGCACGGCGTCACCCCACGCATAGACTAGGTTGACTGGATTTAAAATGGCGGCGAAAAGTGATTGGATCAACCAAAATGTAACTGATGTTGGTTCTGGTAGATAGCACGTTTCGATCAGAAGAACAATTGACTTTTGTTTAATGAATTCGATTTGAATCAATGCAGCTTCATTCGTGAAGCAATCGTGTTCAGTATCAATAGTATATCTTGTTGTTGTGCGTGCCATGGAAATCAGATAGTGTAATAGTGATTCAGAGGTGGTATCATAAATATGATATACTACAAATTCGTTGACTGGCTTGAACGTAGGTAGAACACTTAGCTGAGCAACTAATTGTTCTCGTCGGTCAGACTTGGATAATGTTGTATTGTATTGTATCATTTCGATGTCGCAGTTGGAATTACAACGCTTTAAATAATAATAATATGCAGAATCGTTTCGAGCGTTTGTTGCTAAGATGTTTGAAATCGAATGAAAATGTGTCTGAAACAAGAAATAGAACATGAGATATCAATGAATTCTTCTGGATGTATGAGAAGTTGGAGCTTTATTTTTATTATTGAATATATATTTATGGGCACATCTTACAGGTGATACACACACACAATTCTAGCATTTGAGCTCATCAAAGTCGAGAGCATAATAAGGCATTGAGTGAATGAACATGTTTAGTTGATAGTAAAATTTTCATTTTCTCAGTTGATAGATTTGAAGTTGGTTTAAAATAGTTCGACCATTGTTGATAAAAGTATTTATTAAATTCGCATCGTGGGCCGTAATCATAATAATAATCAAGACGAACTACTTTATTTTCATCATCCAACTGTTGAAGTTGTTCGGAACGTTTATTTTGCATGTGAAGAAAATCAAACCATTGTCGACGAAATGAATGATAACGTGTTTGATCTGAACGGTACCGCATCGATTTCGTCTCGAAATAGTCAAAGAAATTTTGCACATGACTTTCTACAAAGAAAAATGAATATCCATTGGCAAGATAAGTAAGTTCAAGATAGATGCGTTCTTGGTGAAAATCTTCCACGTTTGAACAATAACAAACGGCTCGAAGGAGTGCCGACCGAAGCCAATTACTATGTTGTACTTTAGAATGACCAGTAAAATATGGCAATGCATAACGGGGAATCCTTGGATCATGATATACTCGTGTGTATAGTTGACCATTTTGGTTTTCAACATAAGCATTAAAGTAATGTACATTTGTACCGATAGATAATCGAAAATTAACATTGGACTTTTGGTTTTTCAAAGATTGTAGAAACGAAGAGAGTATGTCATAAGATTTATTCCAGGTGAAAAATATCTGATCTTTATGTCTAAAAGATAGTTAGTGGAATATTAAATAGTATTGCCGTCGAGTAGAGAAAATATACTAACCGGCCGAATAACTCTTGATTATATTCGAATTGATTCAATATACTCTGTTGCCAATCATATAAGTAGATATTGGCCAATGTTTGACTCAGTGACATTGTGTTTGGACTACCCTTTTTTATCACATAGATCTTATTTCGATGTGAAAATAGGTTTTGGTAAAGAAATAGCTGTAAAAGATTTCTGATAGTATTAACTGATACTTTGTTAATCGTATTGTATGCTGATTTGTCCCGAAGAAAAGAAGTAATTGTCTCAATCATTGTTTCGTGTGTATCCAGTGAGTAGAAGTTAGTAATCTGTATTGTACAAAAGAGAGTCGTTGGCTTTAAACGATGTTGTTCATATGCATAATACATTAGTTTTTTCATGAAATCAGCTTCATTGGAAAATGTCAAATGTTTCACTTTTTCATCAGCAAATGGTCGAATCAATTTATCAACATATCTAGCAATATTCGATGTCATGCTTTGATGCGCTATTATCGTCGGTGCAAGTGTTAGTTCGTTGTCCTGTTCGAATAAAACATGTATGCATGAAAGAATAACAAGCAGAAAAGTATACATATCGACAAATGACTTACTTTGGAAACATCAGGTAAAAAATACAAATATGGAAATTTGACTTTGTTCAGGTCAATAAATAATTTGTTGATCGCTGCATCTGGCAATGCTTTCCGTTTTTTCAAGGTTTCTAATGCAAAATTGATTCCTTCAATTCGTTCTCTCAATAAATATTGAGAATCTTTTGGTAATTGTTTTTCATCATCGCCGTCGTCGCCGTCGTCGTCGTCTCCTTCTTCAGTACTTTTTTTGCCGATAGTAACAATGAATTCATATATATCTGATGATTGCGAAAGAATTTCGTTGACTTTCGCTTGAAAATCTGGATAGCTTGTTAAGTAAAATGTATTCTGATTGTCAGCTGTTCGTCGTAGAATGAGATTATCGCTTTTCAAAGTAGATTGTATCGATCGAACTAATGTCATTTCGTCGATGGCGCGTTGTTGAGCATGATGCGGCACTGGAATGTCAAAGAGATCAATAAACTTTTGATGGATATCTCTATGAATGCCCCATGATAGAGCAATTTGTAGACGATGTTTTGAGAAGAGACTAGCCAGTTGATGTTTCAATGGTGCATATTGTTTCTTCACAATATCTGTTCGTGTGATCGATTTTGATGAAGACGGAAGTCGAGATTGGCATGGTGGAACATAAGTTGGTCCGCGACTAAGTAGTTGTATCTGTTTTTGATTTAATAGATGTTTAGTATCACTGATTAGATTTGATAAGGATCCGTTGATATTGACATTGTGTTTAGTTTTGGTTGGAGTGTACATATTGTCCAAATCTCCATAAGAACTTCGAAGAAAGAAGTTAATTCGATAATAATAAATATCTCGAAACCGATCAGTAATAGTGGCAGGACGATGTTCTAATACGCTACTTAATCCTGTAGTCATTCCTTTGTTCCGTACAAGATTCCGATGATTATTGAGCATTTTCATATATTCTGAATCGAAGCTGTTGTCAGCTTGGTAATATTTCGTTTCAGCTTTCGCTATATGTGGAGCAAGTACATCAAGTTTCTTTCGTTGAAATAGGTTTTCATGTTTATCGTTGAATAATAAATGTGAATTCGAAGTTGTTGTAGGATCAATAGTGAACGATAGTGATGGATCGATATCATTGATGAAAGCAGGTAATTTTTGATAGAAGACTTTCTGTTTTAATTCCATCAATTCACGCTTCGATTTTTCAAGTTCATACTTGGCTGCACATAGTCGCTCGGCAATTTCGAACTAAATAATGTAGAAAGATGATAGTTCGAGTTTCAACAAAATTTGACATTCCATAATTCGCCTACTTGATACTCATTTGGTTTTCCTTGTTCATATTTTCTTTGAAGTATAATAGCATTATAATCATGTTTTAGTAAAGCTATTTTAAGATCACTTTTCATTTGAAGTAGAATAATACCGTAGTTTTGGACATGTCGAACAATGGCTTCTTCCACAGTTGATGTATATCCAATCAATTGACTTTTCTTGTCATTCAAATATTTATTGTACAGTTGAAATTTGTGGGTGATTTCTTGTAAACGTTCATTGACAAGATTTTCATAATCGAGCTGCTCACTATCTTCAGTTATTTCCATGGCTGTAGTAATCTTGGATTGTGCACGTTTTGCTAGCATGACTGATTTGACTTGTGTTAGCCAAACTCGCCGGTCAATTTCGAGCAGATCT
>CAJNOJ010000815.1:9787-21697 GCA_905250025.1 Adineta ricciae | reverse complement strand
TCCATGTGGAAATGTTAAAATCACCAATAAAGTCACTTGAACACCAAGCATTTCAAGTAAATGTTTTTCTGTCTTTTTATTATGTTTTCCATGAATATGTACCATTGTTGTTGGACGTTCATCACTCATTTTAATCATTGTTACATTCAAAATACGTTGTCGTGTTTGACGAATATTTCGAATAGTTAAACAACCAAAAATAATCATTAGTATTAATGGAAATAATGTTGTTGCTATTGTATAAATAAAATCAGTTATTAAACGACAAGAATATGTTGCACCATAACAACCTCGAAGAATTCCAGTTAAATTTGCTTGATAACAATAAAGAATTGGAACATTAAGAAGAATTGCATAAATATGAACAATGAAAAGACTTCGTTGAGCATTTTTTAATGTACTTAATTGTCTTTTATGAACATTTGTACTTGATGCCAACCAACGATCAATTGTTGCAAATGTAATTGACCAAAGAGTAATTGTTCTTGCACTATATAATACATAATTACGAATTTTACAAATCCAATCAATTGTTGTTGTCATATCAGTTGAATAACCAGCCATCATTCGTGTTGTTAAACCACTAAGAAGTGCAATAAGACCTGATATTGATGAAAACATAAAGAAAAGAGCTGAAGGATTTAATCGAAGTGGTCGTTGAGATAAAACGAGAATATTTAGAAGATTTCCAGTAATACCAAATGTATAAATAAATATTGGAAAATAACGATTAAGTGAATCCGATGCATTATTCCATGATTGAATCAAATTTTCATCAATTTCCAAAGAAGACATCATCATCATATATGAGAAGATCTTTGAATATGAATCTTTTTTTGCAAATTTTGACTCTGTTTGAAGTATCTCATCAGCAGATTTTGTTCATGAAATCTGTTATAACTAGAAGTATAATTAATTTATAAGACAAGATTTTCTTACGGGAAAAAAAAGTATCTGGCAATGTCACACTCTACATGAATCCAAATGACTGTGAGAAGATCATTAATCCAGGGACAAATATTCTTTTGAACAACGAATTTTAAATTAGAAATATGTTTAACAAAAGATTTTCTATTAATAAGATTTTATTTAATATTCAAATCTTCGTCCATGCGTTTATAAACAGAAATCTAGTTTAACATCATTATATCTAAGGAACAGTAACGTTTTTTACTGATTAAAAAGAAATCCGATGGCAAATCTTAAAAGATTCTCTCAAATGATATAACGAGTTGAATTCATGAAATGGACAAATAGTTTTTGCCACCTGTTTAGTCTTTAACCCTTTCTGCCGGCTCCCAGAAGACAGGAAGATTAATATTAATACTGCATCTTCTGCGTGGTTATCACCATTATTTTTCTTGTATGAATGACCAATCATTTAATGACACTTTTATTCTATTATTGTAAAATTGAGAATATTTAGCTCATCTATCTATTTCATAGAGTGTTGTGATTGGAATTGGTTGTAACTGACAAGGATTGACTGGAACTGACTTAAGATGGTTAACAACTTTGTGAGATCTAATCGGGAACTGAGTATACGATGTCATCAATGAATAGATCGACACAATTTTGCAGAGCTATGCAATAGAAAAACGTCCCTTTGTGTCATTTTAATCTTTGTCTATTGAAGTTTATTTGACCTATATTCTCTTGTAAATATATATGATGACCGATTCATCGTAGATTGACCTTATATAGGTCTTTATTCTCTTCTATTCGAGAGAACAAAGACATAAAGTGTTAATCTACTTGTATAAATATCATTTCGCTTTCCATTTTAGCTTTCACATTTAGATATTATTAAGATTTCAAATAATCTCATCTGTCCAATGGATATTTCCAATGAACAATCAATATATAATCAAGGTAAAATAGAAGATTTCTTTCTACAATATGATCAATTTCATTTGTATTCCAAGGTTCGAAATCTGTTGTGAATAAAAGTGATATAATAAAGAAGATCATTGAATATAAATGTGCAGCTCCATCTGCGTTTGCATGGGAAATTCGTGAACATCTTATCAGAGAAATGAATTACAATCTCGAAGATCTTCCAAATGTAGGTTGATTTTCAAAGAGACTTTCTCTTGTGAATTTCTCTTTCTTTTTCAGGTCTCGGCGATCCATAGAATTCTTCAAAATCTGGATTTGACTTTGAAGAATATGAATTCCGAAGAGAAACCACAAGTGAATGAAACAAATCGTGAATACTATCAAGCTTTAGTAGGTAAATAATCTCTGAAAATCAATATCAATACGAGAGAAAATGTGAACAAAATTCGAACTAACGAATGAGAAATGCTCGACATAAAACACTTCATCTTACTATTCGATACTTTTCGAGAATTTCGAGATATTTTTTTCCAATATTAGATCATCTCAAAGCGAATAATCGACTTGAATCGGATCTTTTCAAAGTACAAAATGAACCAATGATATTGACAAAACAACAAAAAGATACTTTAGAAGAAGGTATGATGTTCAGATTGAAATCAAGAACGATTTCATCTGAGAATTTTCCTTTAGTTTTCAATGTGACTCATTATCCAGATCTACATCAACGTGAAAAACTTGGAATCAGATTAAATCTCCATGAAGCGAAAATTCAAGTAGAAATGAAGATTTTCATTTGAAGAAATTGTTCGATTGATATTTTTCAGGTATGGTTTAGTCATCGTCGACAGAAATTTCGTCAAAGCAAAAAAGAAAAAGTTCATCAAGCAACTTTATTTCATTCGATCATTGAATTTTGTTCTTCCAAGACTTTTTTCTTCTTTTCCTGTTTCTTCATCATTTTTATTTCTCTCTTTTGGAATTATTCTCTCTAATAGAATCAAAATTGTCATCAAATGATAACATACACAAATATGTTGTTATTTATAAAATCATTTCGAAAAGTAAATTAACATTGGTAAAATGGCAACATTCGGTCGTCAAAGGTTAATGAGAAACAAAGTTGATGAAAAATCTAGAAAATGCTTTGCACATGTGTTTGACATAAGATTGTAGAATATCGATAAGAATTTGTTTGAATATAAAATAGTTTGATGATTTGGTCACAGATGTTTCGATAAATATTCATTAGAAAGAAAAGAATCGAGAAGAAAAAAAAAGATTTATTTCGTTTCAATGAAATGAATCGATTGCCTTGTCTTCGTCCAAAACAAAGTTTCAATTCAATTGAATATAAAATTGATCAATCGCAAATTTCATTTCTATTATCATCGTCAATTTCAACAAAATGTTCTTCATCTTCACCAACTTTAGTGACATTTCCATTAAATATCATTTTGAAAGATATTTTAAAAGAAGAACATGTTCAACAATTCATTTCTGAACATTTTTCTTCAACAAATGAAAAACCTCTGAATAAAATTTATTTTGAACTTCACGGTAAAATCTTAAATGAAAATTTGGAATTCAATTCGATTATTGAAAAAGAAGATTTATTGTTATTTGTGAATAATTTTCAATTGAAATTTCATCAAAGTGAAAATGTGGAATTGGATTCGAAAATTGTGAATCAATTTCGTGAAAGTTTAATTCATCGTCTTCCAATTCTAAATGGATGTCGAATTCAAACAAATCAACATCGAATTTATCCAAATGAAAGTTTAGATTTACTATTTGATACTTTCGATGGACAATTAAATTATTTAACGAAATATTTATTATCACATTTTGGTGAAAGACATGAATTCTCGATTTATGATATTCAAAAACAAATGAATATCAAAGAGAAACAATGGAATGAATGGGAAATGGGTATTTATCGAATGCATGGAGATGAAAATGGAACGATTAACATCGCTTTAGCTTCAGATTGGTAAATTCATTCTTGTAAAGATCTTTCTTATTGATTGGAATTTCTTTGAAGGGGAGCGGGAACACTCGAATCAGCACTTGTGGCTCGTGCAATGGTTAATGGATTAGATTTAACAATTCCTCAACAAAATGCAACAAAAGATTTACCTGATTATACAATTCATTTAGGTGATATTTATTATGTTGGTTTACCAAGTGAAATTCAACATTGTTGTCTTGGAAGAAAACCTGAATGGGCTGATCAAGGTGTTCGATGGCCAATTGGAAAATATGGAAGTTTTACAATACCAGGAAATCATGAATTTTATAGTCGAGGATTTGGTTATTATGATTATTTTCTACCAAATCTTGGATTATTTCATCCTGAGAATTTAACTGAACCAATTCATTCACAAAAAACATCTTATTGGCTTTTAGAAAATGATCAATGGAGAATAATTGGATTAGATACTGGTTATGATTCGTTTTCTTTATTAAATATTGATAATTCATCTATTAAATTACCTGATCAATTAATGAATTGGTTAAGAAATATTGTTGGTCTTCATTCACAAATGAATGATAAACGAGGATTAATCTTTTTCTCTCATCATCAAGTTTTAAGTGCGTGGAATGAAAAACCAAATACAGGTTAAGACATTTATTCAAACGAATCGTTTATTTTAAGTTTTCATTTGTAGATTTTCAATCTCAAATTGCATCTTTATTACCAGAAGGACGAACCATTTTATTTTTATGGGGTCATGAACATCGTTTGAGTTTTTATGAAAAACAAACAATAAAAACTTCATCGAATCATAGTTTAACATTTTATGGTCGTTGTATTGGAAATTCAGGTTTTCCAACTTTAGCGAAAGAACTTCCAAAGAAATCTCGTGAAACCAAATTATTATTTTATGATGATCGACTTTATCATTTTCATAATAATTTACTTTTACCTGATCTTCCTTTAGGTTATAATGGATATGCAACAATGAAATTTATAAATACAGATCAAATATCTTTGATTGTTCAATATAAAACATTAAGTTTAACAAATGATGGACAGTTGACACATGAAAATCCAACTTTACTTCTTGAAGAACAATGGTCTGTTGATACAAATGGAAATGTTCTTTTAAATAATATTCAATCTTTTAATAATCAACTTACACGTACTGTTCATTCAGATTCAATTCAACCAAAAACTAAACGACCAACTTGTTGTACAACGCTGTAAAATTTTATTCTTTTTTCAATAAATGAAATTCAAGAATTATTATCACATGAGGAATGACATAATTCGATTGCCGAGGACTCTACAATTGAACTATTTTGAACGAAGGATTCGAGGAAAGAAACACATAAACTAAGTACAAAAATGTGTGTGTTTCATCAAAGGAGAGCGAATGCTCCTCTCTGTATAAAAAATGGATGAGAGAGACAGACAAAGTAATATAATCAACAGTATACAATATTGGTGATGGTACTAGAGCAAAATCATTGAGTATCGATGGTATGAAGGAGAATTATTCAAAATAATTTCATTAAATAGAAGTCAATTCAACAGATGATGGTCATCGGACAATGTGTTACAGATCAATATTGTTAATCATCCTAGGAGAGCCGTTATATAGAATGATAGAAACAGTAATAATATCAAAGTAAGGATGCTGACCTTAAGAAGAGTTTCATCATCGTAACACTTTGCGTTTGTTTCCTTATAAAACAAGAACGTCAGATACGTTTGAGCAAGATTTGACTTTTCCTTAAGTAGATTCATTTCAGTATAGTTTCATCGGTACTAACCTTGGTTTCACAAATAAAACTTGGAAAAAAAGTCGGGTCGATTCGTCTACCAATCATTTATTTCAACTCCAAGACTGGTTCAGATCAAACTTATAACGAGCTGTATCGATTTCAGTCATAAAAATGTTCACCCTCGCCTGTCCTTGAACTCACTTTTGCATAAATCCGAAGGACGAATAAATACAACGAATATAGTACTTATCTTTATTGACAGAGAAACGTTCTCGAAATTCAGTTTCGCCTATGGGAATGTAAGTCATAAGGCGTAAAAAGAGCTGTGCCTACTCAAAAACCATTATTAGCTTTCAGATAACTGCTTTTGCGTCTCAATATGAGAAGTTAATAATAGTTTCTGAGTAGGCGCATCTTCTGTTTGACCTTATGGATTACATTCTCATAGGCGAAACTGAATTTCGAGAACATTTTTCTTCCAAAAAAGACAAACAATATATTCACTATATATAATGCAATGATTTTAAACAGTTTTCAATTGTATCTACTAGACATATATGATCATATAACAATGGAATTCATCGATCAAGTTTTCATATTTCCTGTATATGTGTTTCATGCCAGCGCTGACGTTCCATGCTTTCTTCCTCGTCCGTCTGACTTGGCTCGTGTAGAATTTAGTGAAGAAAATGAATCAATAGTCTCTTGGAAATCACATATTATCTGGAACTTTTCTCATTTTCCGTTCGATCATGACAACAATATACTCACCAGTTCAACAATCGATTACAATACCAGTTTTACTTTCACCGATGCTGAAGACAGCTCATCTTACGGAGCACCATTAGTGAATTCCTGGTTCTATAACTGCGTCTTATGTGGAAGACCATCCACTCGCTATTATTATCTCCAATCTAAAACATATTCGTTTGAGGAATTACCGCGTGTCGGTACAATTAATCCAATTAATATTACCATAATAGGTGACTTAGGAAACGACGAGGAAATAAACCATAATGATAATTGTGACTCGTGTCAGAAAGCTTTTGCCGAGGTATTTTATAACTTCAATGTTGACTTCTACTTTTGCGGTCATGTTTATTGGTCCGAATGTCGTCATCTATTCAATGGTGAAGGTGCAAATACGCTTAATGCGACGAGGAAGACCACTACATCGGCGAATATTATACCTGATACCTATGACTATACACGATGAGAAATAAAAGATTCTTTTCATTGTTGACTAACTTTGCAAAATTCAATAAAATCTCTCACTGAAATACGCTTTTCTCGAAATCTCGGGGTGTGGGTGAGGGGAAAATATTTTCGTGTGGAAAGTAATTATTTTCAGTTGAATAATCTTATTAGATTTCCATAAACAACAATCTCAATAGGTCTCGAAAGGCGTTTATTAATGCACTCGATCGGATGATTTGAGACGCAAGGAGTTCATGGAAATTTCCTTTTCTGGTAAATTCGAACTGACTATTTTGTCATAACATTTTCTAGGAACTAAAAAAAGTCGTCATAAATGAGAAAGTCGAATTTATAAACTACGCCGTTTAATTTAGTTGAAACCATGTCTCCGATGTCGAAATGTAAGATTTGTTTTCCTGCAAAAGCATATTTTTTTATCATCTACTGAAAAAAGTGTATCCGATAGAAGACAGAATCATACAGCAAAACATCAATTCTTTGTTTTAATAATCTGTGAGTTATTCGTTCAATCAGTCTCATTATCAAACTCTGAGCCGTGTTCCAGTCTATTGGTTGACATACGTCTTCGTGATATGGTCTCCCTTCACTCGTATCTTTCAATAAATCCAAAATTTAATCTGATTGAAGTACACTCAGATCCCTCAATGGACCCTTATCATGCTTTTCCTAATCACATTGATGTTTTCTCAGGTCAATCCTATCGTATATACTCACTGAAGTTATATCCACCCGATTCTGGTGACGTATTGACTTTTTGAATATATGAAAATGTTCTTTCCGCACAAAATGCGTTTCGTTCTGTTTACGAAATCAATCAAAACAGAAGATATTGTTTTTTTCATTTTAGAAGTGCTCTCAAGGATTTTGAATCTTAAATTATAAATCAAAAAGAAAAAAAAGGAGTGGAAATCATGACAGCTTTTCTTTTTACTTTAAAAACAAAAGAGAATTGGAACTTTTCGGTTGTATTTGTGACAAGAAAAGCAATCGAAATGTAAATACATTAGGATAGGAGTATTGTGTATTTAAAAAAGAAACGAAAGTTTATTTTCAAAAACAAATACACCACCTCCCTTTTTTTTTCAAATGTCTGCTAAATTGCGTCATCTATTTTTTTCTATATAAACACGCTAAAATAATCTACGTGCATTTCATTTCTTCTCTTCATCAGAACAAACGCTTAAACAAATGGTTGGTACTTTTTCTCTCATCCTTTTTATACTGCAAGTTTCATTTGTGCATCCTTCCCATTTCTATGGAGGAACAATAACAGCGTGAGTTTCTGTTATATTCCACGTATTTTGTTTCTTCAATATCTATTTCAGGCGTCCTTACAACAATTCACAAACCACCGGTACAATACAAATGATAGTGCGTGAACGGTGGTCATGGCGTACAACGTATTATCCCGTAGCCTCACGTTGTACATCTGCTATCATTGCTGCGCAAACTCCCATGATCGGTGACAGCAGCCCTGTTGCTTGTATATCTGGTGCTGCTTGTGGTTCTCATTGGAGCACTGGTGGTGCGACAATGAACACACGTACATGGTGTACTGATTTTAATACTGCTCTCAATACAATGTCCGGTGAATACTATGCTTATTTTCCAATTCCGATCAATGCTGCGTTCAGTGTTCGTTTCTCCAGTAACGCTTGGCTTAATGCATTAGGTGCAGGAACTGGAACTTTGTCGTGGAGTGTTGTTAGTCGAATTAGTACAATTCTTCGACCGGATGGATATTTAAATACAAGTCCTGTTGCTGTTTCACTTCCAATTATCTACAAACAAACGAATATTCTACATACACATGTTGTTCAAATGTCTGATTTTGATGGAACTGATATATTAAAATGTCGTTGGTCAACTTCATCAGGAAATGTGAATTCAGCTGATGAATGTATGGGCATTTGCAATGGTGTTCCTGGTGGAGTTACTGCTACTCTAACTGGAACTAATTGTACAATGTCATTTACATTGACAACAGATTATTGGTATTATGGAGTTGCATTACAAATTGAAGATTTTTATGATAATGCAGCACTTTTGACAAATAGTCCAATGAGTTCTGTTCCAATACAGTTTCTTTTCTACGGTTATCCAAATCCTGGTGGTTGTAGTACACCGCCAGCAATTGTCGGTGATCGACCAAATCGTGGTAAGTATCTTCAACTTCCAAATGAGCAAAATTCAATGCTTATTTTTCTGATAATATCTTTTTACAGCTTGTATTGGTGTGATGCCCGGTGACAATGTGACTTTACGTGTTGTTGTGGAAGTCTATTGTACTGGAAAGAGTATTGTGGACTTTATCTCGACTGTGCCACGTGGTGTGACAAAGAGTGGCATTTCAAATCCAACTACTGGTCAATATGAAATCACTCTTTCTTGGTTTCCTCTAGCCGATCAGTATGGTCCACAAGGAATTTGCATGGCAGCTATTGATAATACAAATATTCAATCAAATCAATGGTGTATCACATATTTAGTTGGTTTTCAATCGCCTGATGTTATTCGACCAACACTAGTTCAAGGTTCAGCATCACCAATTGGTACAATATTTCAAAATCATACGGTCTTCTCTATTCAAAGTAATATTTACATAACATAATCGTATTATTATAGTTGATTTCTGTTCCTAGCTTCAAAATACGTCAATCGTCCAACAAGAAATCAGACGATTATTTATTTTCGAAATGCCAGTAATGGTGGTTCACTTGTTCAACAATTCGATTGTGGTTGGGATCCTGCAGTGACATATACTGGTTACACAATTGTCATTCGTTTTCCAGTTGCACCGTGGACTCCTGGACATTTCTTTTATGTCACAATGGACAGTGGTATGATGACATATTTTCCTCGTCTTCTTTTCTTTAGTTGTAAATTTAGGCGTTGCTAGTGGAACAGAATTTTGTGGTCCTGAATCTGCACCAATGTATGATCCAACTTTTTGGGTCTTTAATATATGGAATCCTGCAGTTTCATCTACGACTACAACGACAACAACACCTTTCACAACAGTAACAGTCACTACAAAACCAACATCAACCACTAGTATCAATACTTTAGTACGATTTCTTTCTTTGTTTTATATCAAATTTTCTGATAATTTATTTTCAATAGTTAACAACAACTGGTATTGTTATAACAACAACAATTCCAGCAACTACAACAGGAACAACATCAACAACTGCAGTAACCACAGTTGGTAAATGAACAATTGATTTTCTTTCATAATTTAAATAAAATTCATTAATTTCTTTCTTTTTCTTTAGCTTCCACATCAGTTGGTCCAACTATGTCTGGTTCAACAACTGAATCAACAGTTGCTGTTATGTATCCAAAAGACTTTGTAAATATTCATTTCAATATAAATATATCTTCTCTCTATGTCTATTATTAATTTCATAGGAAGATGTTTGTCAACAAACAGTAGGAATTATGAGTGCTGTAATCATGTTATTGATGATGCCGATTCAAACTATAACAATGTACGCTACTTTTACAAAATATGCTGCTACATTCAATCCAATTAATATTAAAGCAAAGACAAGACATCAATTACGAATGAAAAGAATTCTAAAACATTAAATTGAACATTTGTTTGAATAATAACTTTATTGAAATGAAAAATGAGAAAATAAAAAAGAAAAGAAATTGTCAATTTATGATGTGATTGGTTAATAAAAAAAAAAGAAAGAGAAAAAAAAATTGTTATCGACAAACATTATAAGAGGAGAAAAAAGACGATTTAATATACTTGTCATTTAATAATATATTATTCAAATCTAATCTTTTCATTTTATCATTTTAATAAAATAAAAAAAGAACGAATAAATTGAATTATGACGAAAATTACAAATATAAAATAATTTTGTTTTTTGTAATTGGCTGATGATCTATATGAATATTTACTCCAATTATCCATTGATTTAACTGATCCAACTCCTGTATAATGTAATTTTCTAATTGGTCCTCTATAATAAACTGTTCCTACACTAGAAACATCAATATCAACAGCTGAATGACCAACTATATATGCTGTTCCAACACCAGTAACAAATAAAGAAACTTTTTCTATTGAACATCTTGTTCCATCAAATGTATTAACACCAGTTAAATGAATAATAGCAGAATCATTAACATGACCTGATAAAGTTAAATGAGCTGTACCAGACATTTCAATATAAAGTTTTGAAGAAATATTTAATTGAATATCTCCACTACTTGATCCAGACATTTTTAATTTTAAATATTGTGAATTAATTGAATTTGTTGTTCGAATACGTTCTGTTCCTGACATTTCAATTAATGATAAAGATTTTCTTATTCCAACATAAGCAATAATTTTTGGATATTGTCCATTTTTAATATTAATTTTTAAAGTATTTTTCGATTTAATAGTAATACAACAATCATGAACCCATTGTTCAGTTTCAATTTGTAATGTACTTTTTAAAATATTTCCATGAAGTTGAGTTATAACATAACTTATAATTCCATCAGATTCTAAAGAAGTTATATCATTATCTAATGGATAATTTACTCGTCGAATTTCACCATTTATCATTGATATTCCAAAATAAAAGAAAAAATATGTAAATTTTAACATCGAATTTGTTTTGTTTTACTAAATTCTCAAAGACACAAATGTATTTTTCTTATTTTTCTTATTTTGATAGAAATACGACGAAATGAAATTGATATACTCGGGGTTTTTTTTTCTAATAAAAGAAAAGAAAAGAAAAGAAAAAGAAAAACGATATCTAACAAAAAGAAATTAATTGAAAATCAATATATATATATATATTTCTATATGGACTCAAATAAATATTTTTCTTCTCCTTCGCTTTGTTTTTTCTTCTCATCATTCGTTTAAGTTATCAAATACAATGCTCAAAAGCATTTTTGACAAAATCAATCAAATATAGTGTTTTTTACTTTATTTCATTTATTGAAAATTTTCAAATGAACGTTTTTCAAGTTTAATATAAATTGAATCTGGTTGAATAACTAATGTTTCTCGTTGAATGAAATTTTGTTGAAGATTTTCTGTAGGAAGAATTGAATAAAATCTAAGAAGACGTGTTAAACATAATTTTAATTCCATAAAAGCAAATT
>CAJNOJ010000814.1:0-21866 GCA_905250025.1 Adineta ricciae | reverse complement strand
AAAATTTCTTTTTCCGCTAAGACATGTTTGCGAAAGAAATAATGCATTGAGTCATATACAGAAAAACTTGCTCTACAAGGCCTTGCGATCTAATTTTCTGTATCTTCAACTCCCGTTTTCATCATGCTGGTTGACCGTTAGGCGTTTTTCATGATCATTCTTCTTGTAGAACAAAGACCGGAAATTATCACGTAATGTTGGAGGTTCTAGTTGAATTGACTATATAAAAACAAAGATTTAATTAAATTCTTTGAATGAAAATACTGACTGAAACACTATGTAATCTACTTGTATTTCGAGTATATGAAATAGAAATGATTGATGATCTTTTATGTAGTGAAGCCGAAGAACGTGTTGGATATTCTGATAGTCTTCGCTATTTGGGATGAAATTGTTGTGATTTGGATGAAATATGAGTGTTTTTCATGATGTTATTTCAACAAAAGAATGATCAGGAATATTTCTTATTTAAAATAAAAGAGAGAAATTGAAAAGGTAAGGCACATATGCATGAGAAATAACTAATTTTAGGGTTTTGTTTATATCGAATTATTATTTTTATTCTCAATTAAACTCAATGGTTTCGTTTCAGGAAATAATCAAATTTGAATAAGTTCTTGTTTTGTATATATATTGTCACGATGTTTTCTAAAATTCTCCGTGTTGATATACATTATTATTCCACCAATAAGATTGAATGAATGGAAGAAAATGCCAAATGATCAATAAAATACCACACATAGCAAAGAACCATAAAATAACAAAACCTAACTTTTGTAAGCGATTTTTTTCACGTGTTTCTACGATAATTCGATAAGATTGTGCACTTGATGCTGCACGCTGTCGCATACAATCAAATAAGGAAGCTTTGACGAGATAGATTTCCTCCTCCTCCTCATCATCATCATATACTGCTTTAAAAGTCCATAAATTGAGTGGTTTAAGAAATGTTTTATATCGATCAGAACATAATCTTTCAATTAGACAAAAAATGACTTCCTGTTGGTCAACTCCACAATCGAGAGCAATCGCACCTAGAATCGCTTCAAAACAACTGGCATACATTCCTTCAGATATTTTCGATAATCCTTTTCCGCGTGTCAAATACTTTTCCAGACAAAGTTTTTCTCTGGCAATCTCAGCTAAAACAACATTTGGAACAATAGTTTGTGTTCCTTTGTTTAATTTTGCAGGGTTTGTGATAACATCTTCTTGTCCATTTTGAATTAAATATCGAGCAACAGCATATTTAAGCGCAGCATCACCAAGAAAAGCTAATGGACCATAATCACAATGAAAAGCCATTGGATGTTTCTCATTGATTGCTGATTTATGAGTTAATGCTTGTCGAATTAAATCCTTATTTTTGAATTCATATTGAAGTTCTTTCTCAAGATCAGTCAATGGTTTTACTTCTATATGTTGTTCTGCCATGTCAAAAAATTATTTCGACTAAAACACTTTGCAAGTCTAGGAAAAAAACGTAGATTATATGATCACATATTAACGAAACTTTAACATAAACACATTTAGTAATAATACAAAAACAAACCTTTTCTCCTTCTTTTTACACAATGTGTTGCACATTCTCTTAGTCGCTTTCTTATATTAAAACATCATCTTTTTTTATTTCCTTATCTTTGCTTAAAATAAAGAACTGAAAAAATAATTTTTATATATAAAATTTTCAAATGAAGAAATTCAAAATATTTTAACAGTGAGAAACAATCGGTATTTTCTTTTCTGATTATTTATTAATTAAAAGCGCACAGAGTTCATGAACAATTTTTTGAAATTTTTTATTCTTCAATTCCCATATAACGAGCAACTTTATCTAATGCTGCATCAGTAAATGAGTAGTGTAGAAATCGTTAATTCGATTCGAGTTTTAAAACTTTCATTCGAATTCTAAATCTTTCAGTTCAGAATTCGAGCACTCGAGTTTTAAACTTTTAAACTTATAAACTTCTAAATTTAGAATTCGAGCACTCGTGTTTTAAAGTATTCAACTTTTCAATTTCTAAATCTACAATTCGAAGTTTCGCGGTAACCGCTTACCAACTCGTAAGTGGTTGATCGTAAATCATTGAATGACTAATTATTAACTATTATGTAACAGTTAAATAGATATTTACCAACCAATTACTTATTATCAATCAACCGACTTTCAAGTAATCGGCACATGGCTATTAAAGACTACAAAATCATTTATTAACTATAAGACTATCAGTTATCAGCCAACCAACAGTAACGAATGCCGTTCATATTAACCCTGGCTGTGCCGTTGTACGCTGCACCCACACCCTCACCTTCACACACCCACACCCTCACCTTCACACACCCATACCCTCACCCTCACCCACCCTCACCCTAATTTGTCTTCGATATAATTTATGACGTTCATCTTCATCTACATCATTTCTTATTGATCCTACATCATAAGGATTTCTCCATGCGTGATGTGCATTGCTTTCCATCCTGTCTTGAAAATAATCATACTCATTATAAATATAGTCAAGAATTTTTTCATCTTTTTCATTTACAATAGATTGAGATAGAGAAGTACAATAATATTTTGCTTCCTGTATTGATATACTTGTATTTGATATTCGATAACAATGACGATTTAAATCAAACCAATTCCTTGGACATCCATCAATCAATAATTTTAAATACTTTTGATCATTTTCAGAAACTTGATTGTATTCAGATAATGAAACATTATCTTTTAAATTGATTACACGTAATGTAGGAATACCTGCACGTCGAAACGATATATGTCTAAATAACTTTAAACAGCCACGTTGTAATACATAATCGGTGGTTGTATGAAAATACTGAAAATGTATGTACATTTCCATAGATGAATCTGTTTCGAAACATTTCCACTTAGGATCAATGATACTATCATTTTCAAAACGTATTCTAACACCCGATTTTGTTAAATTTAACTTATGAATAATTTTTAGAAAACTATTCCATGGTATTTTTCCATCGTAAATGTATGCGTCCGGTGATGATAAATCTGAATTCATACATTGGTATAATTCTTTTACATAAATAAAATTGTCCAAACACATGTATTTTAAACCATAAACAGCCCATATTCGTGAATTAGTTTTTGAACCACATTTAAATTTATCTTCGATATTTGATTTACTAAATGTGGTATCACAATAAAGATCACACATATTATTTGGTGTGTTTATTAGATAATGCTCATCGTCCGAATAAATATTTACTTCTTTAGGAATTATACATAAACATTGATTAATATCACGATTAAAAGCTAAAAGACAAAGTTTTCTTTATTAATATCGTAAAAAAACATATATTCTGCTTATATTTTCGTCGAATTTTCGTTTTTTTAGCGAGAAATGTTTTACGCGTAACTTCACCGTTGAAATATTTCCGGCATTTTCAGTAAGTAAAGTGCGCATGTCTGAGTACCAGCATCATGAAAAAAAGCTCTACAAAAGATCTATCTGCCCTGAACTTCCTCTATTGAATGGTGAAAAGTGCAATTCGAAATAATTTTTCAATCTACCTTTTATAGAAATTTTGATCGTAGTAAGTAAATTATCGAGAGGAAAACAAGTCATAGATGAGCGCATCAGAATAGCTTGTCTTATTTTTAATTTGGCAATGAAATGAATGCATATTGCACTTTTATCGAAATTTTGTGTTTATCATTTCTGGATATCAGAGAATATGGATGTGGCATTTTTTTGCATAGTATAGTAAGACTATACCACGTTGATTGAAAATATGAATGATCATTATAGAGAAAAATAAATGCTTACACTCTGAAGATGATATTAATCTCCCGAAACGATCTTCCAGCAGTGTGGCGTAGTTGGAAGCGCATTGGTCTCATAATCCGAAGGTCGATAGATCGAAACTATCCGCTGCTATAAATCATTTTTTGTGCAAAATTATGTCATAGAAAGAAAATTTTGCAATATTTCATAATTACAAATATGGATGATGCAAGAGAGAGTATGAGTATGGATCTTCTCTTTCTCACACTTATACTGTATTAGTTTTGTTCTATTTCTTTCATCTTTTTAGTTATTTATCACTCGTGAAGAAAGGTGCTCTTTCTTTTTAATCGAAGTTTGTCAAGCTCATTTATTAGCTCTTGGTAATATTCGATGACAAGTTTAAGTTTCTATATTAGACTATTTTCATGGAAACGAGACTGATCTCTATGATTTATTTTAGTGAATATATTTCGAATACTAAGATATTGTTTTTAATTATATTGATGGCTGTTTTTAAATGAAAAAGTGAAATAGTGAAATGTATTATTCATTTGAGAACGTCAGTATACGAGTTATAAGCTACAATAACATATGTTCACACTTTCACTATACATTAAAGCCCCCGACATATTAGAAGACCCCGAATCTTCTATTCTGTCTTGAGGGTGTGGGTGAGAGTGTCAGGTAAAAATAGAAGTGATGTTAAAAATCTGAAGTTGAAAATTAACTTCAGCAAGAAAGACCAAATATCATAAATACAAGAGATGAGATAAACTTTGGGAATGCTTGTTTTTGTTCAGGAATAAAGGTGAAATTGTCATTTCCAAGGACGCACGACAGAGATATATATTTTCCTCGATGGCATGTCATAAATATCCAATGTATTTTTATTAATGCCTAACATTTAAATGCAGATTGTGAACTGAATTATGCCAGTGCAGATTCAATCATTCATTCTTTCGTTTCACAGTAGTTAACGGCCTATCATAGAATCAACAATAGAATGTGAGTGCGGATATACAGAATGAATAGATATCGTTACTTACATTCATTTTTATAAAAAGGATGATTATCAATCGTCTAAACAAAAGGTTAAACCCTGTTAATTAAAGTAAATCGATTACCGTACATGCGATCAGACGTCATAACGAGCTCACTAACGACATGTTGTGACAGCTGGAGTTCACTTTCGTAAGTTGCTTTCGATCAATCAAGTATCACAATGATATATTTCAATGTCGTTGAGCAGTAATCTCATTCTTATATAGTAATTTCGTTCAAGTTAATGCTACTTTACATCAGATATAAAAGATGTATGTTTGTAAATCTTCCTATGTGTAAAGTTTTAGATGTACTTGAGTCAATTCGCATCTGATCGATATCGAATGACTTTAACTTCAAATCTGTTTATCAATATATCTCAGTCTAGTAAAAGAGACTTTTGTCATTCTCTCGGTGGTATATGGCAACTTTCATTTCAACCATTTCTAGTATCAATTCTAATAACAAGAGAATTTTTCAGAGACGATTAATTCCAAAATCGTATCAATACAATGATAGATTTCACAAAATCATATGTACATGAAATGTTCGATGGAATAATCAGGAGTGAAAATGCAGTTATTCGATATATTCCTTGCACGTAGGTTATAGAATATCGATCAAATCAAGTGTGCTCTATCCCAGCAAATTTTACGATGAATAAGAACTCTTTGAGAATTATGTCAATCAAAGGTCATTATATGGAATGTGTATCGAGTGAACTCTTTCTTCTCTCTATTATTGAACGTTTCTATGATTTATTCCAGTAATATAGCATATTACAAATAATATTATTCATCGAAATTTTATCTGTCAGCTCTAAATGAAGTATAAAGTCTATTTACTATGAATATAACTATATTCGAATCAATTAAAGAACTAGTAATGCTCGTCGAGGCAGACTCGCTATGCCCTCGACTGAATCACTGACTAAAAATAAAATAGTCTTATGTGCGTTTTATGCAAAAGAAGACAGAAGTATAACCTTTGAAAGGGTCCCCAGAGACTGATCTTCATTCGCCTCACAGTCTTCAAAAGAGTCAAAGGACTACTTGTGTTGCTTTTAATTATTCTATATTCCTGACTGACAATTACTCTTCACAGGAAGCAGAAGTTCGCTATAAATGATTATTATGGATTTGCACCTTTAAACATGTCTTCCTTTTTCTAAAAGAAAGATAATTCCAGTAAGACCAAATGAGACTCTGTATATATTTCGCATTCGAACGTGTCGGATTGTTGATACTTTGGTAACTGGCTAGATTACCAGGCGCAGCTCCAAAGCTGTCCCTATCTATCATATAATTGCTCGTGTGCTACTAAAAAGTATCAAAAATTAATTAGCATTCCATCAGCATCTCATAGATAAGATTATTCGCGTCCGAACATTTGAGGTTATCTCCTTAATTAAAAGGCTTAAAGGCCTACAATAACTTTCAATATATCGCAGGTCAGCATTTAAGATTGCTCTCCAGTATGTAACTTGTGAATAAATGTATTTTTGGATTACTGGCCTTTGGTATGCGACAGTCAACCGAGTGTGTTTTTACTTTTTCGTAATCAACTCTTCTATGTAGCCCTTCTCTCAGGCGCGGTTGAAATGTTTTCTTCATTTCTGTCACGTTCCTGCCCCTTCACCCCTCCTCCAGTCAACCTCGAGTCTCAGGATCCCTCCCAAACGATGTTTTATGAAGTTTTGAGCCTTTTTCCAAGAAAATGTTTTTTTTTACCTTTGACCTCTGACCCTGACACAAACAGACAAATATACAAACTATTTTTTTTTCATATGACCCTCCTTTCAGTCGAGGGAACTACTGAATTTTTCATAAAATTCCGTAACGAAAACAGACCAAAGTATGTTTCATTTTGTACAGTTACGAGTCCAAATTTGAGAATCACATCATCTGATAGGTCTTTTTGAGAACTATCGACTGGACTAGTTTTTAGTAATTATCAGTGCTGCTGTTGTGTGTCTAGTTTCAAAATACTCCGTTGCGGAATTTCATCTAATACTGTAGAATGATGAGCGTGCTTTGAAATGAAGTCAGAAGTTTTTATTCTAACATGCGTATTTTATACGTCATTAGATATGTGAGCCGTTCATTCGAGCTGACGCGGAGAACAATTTTTAGAAAAAACATAGCTGCCGCCCTAGTGGCACTCATGTATATACGTATGTCGCAGTACAGATCAAAATTTTGATCTCACCTAGGAACAAGTAACTCTTGTCGAGGCAGACTCGCTTAGCTCTTTCTCGTAGAAATATCGCTTGTGGATGTTATATTTTTAACGCATTTTTGTGTATATAAGTTTATTTCCAGCATGGATTAGATATTTTCAAGAAATACCGATACAATTAGAAAGATTATGGATGATAACATGAAAAACCGAAACAAAGAAAACACGATAGTCAATATCTGGTACAATGCCAGAAAACAGACAATTATATAATAATTAACATAAGTGTAAATAGAGATAAAGGAAATGAACACTTATAAATAATTATTTTAAGATACTTTCAAATTATATTACGTTTTATATGCCTACCGTGAAACTAGACTGTTAGCAAAGTATCGATTTACACATATTTACGAAATGAAAGAGGCATACTCTCACTTTGTCTTTTGGTCAAGTTCATCTAGGCGTTTCAGTTCAGCGTCTTGAGCAAGACAAGGTCGTACTTGTAGAATCTTCATATCAAAAGGTCTAAGGATGACTATATCTTCCGTTCTCTTCACTCTGCCGAGTGATACATATACTGACGCCACTCGCAATGTTTGAAGTGCAGATTGAAGATCGACTACAATTTTGTTCATTGTGAGCCCTTGCGCTTTATATGTGGTTATTGCGAAGGCAGATACAATTGGTAATTGCGTTCGTGTGACTTGAATGACTTGTGGAATATTTCTCCCATTTTGTACTCGATCGAGCAGATGCCCGAAAAGTTGATTTATAGGAACAGTGAATTACTTCTTGATTAATGGAATGGGAATTAGTTTAGGACGAAGGCCATCGAGATTTGTTTCTACTTGTGATGTATTAATTTCTACGAGTGCATATAATGGTTTTCGTATATAGATTGTACTTGAGGGAAATATTTCGCTTTTTATCTTTAAATCGCTCGGATCCTCTTAATCATCGTATATGAGCTCTAGAAAAATTCCTTGAGTACCATTGGAAAGCCCTAGTTCACAGGCATGTTTGGTACCAAACGCACAAGAACAGGAAGAAGTTCAGTCTTGTTGTTAGGTATACGGAGATTACTTCAGAGTTTGTTTATGAAGATCAGTTATGAATTATTACTGTGACGGTTTTTGATGGAGGAGATGTATGCGCTGATGGAACTACGCATATTTATTTCTTCCTGATCAATCGCATCGTTCTGATATAAGACACGCGTTTATATACTCGTCCACAGAGAAGAGAACGCAAGAATATATCATATCGAAGTACATCAAAATGGACTGAGATAAGGACATAATACGGATAATCCATTAGATGAGAAAAATCGTACCACGCGTACAACACATGTCAGAGAGATTGTCACAATTACGTCGCTAGACATCGAACATAATGTTTTATTTATCATACTAAGACGACTGACTATAGTCGGTATCCTGTGGTTATATGTTTTTTCCGAAAATCAATACCCTTTGTTTAAAAAAGCTAACATCAGATTCGAAGTTTCCGCACCGAAATACCTTTGAAAATGTCTTTTCCGAAAAATCTGTTATGGATGTTTTTTGGCCCTGTGGACATACAAGCAAACAAATAAGGAAACAATTTATGTTTCTAAGACTCTTCTCAACGAGAAAGAGAATAAAGTACAGATAAAGTAACACCTCTAGTTTGGAGGCGAATGATTCTTGTCAATGAACGATGGGAAATTCTTGATACGCCATTCCCGTGATCTCGCTTGAATGAGAGCCTTTGGACCATCTTGTTGGAAGGTCTAGTCGTTCCCAAATATGTCATTGCTAAATTTGAGAGCGACTGGAAGCACTTCCTTGAAATAACGCTCATGATCAACTGTCTCTTTCTCGAAAATAATTAAATGTGAAACACGTTTAGAACAAACTCCTATCAAATTCGTAACTATTTGCAGAAAGGACGGGGGCGCCTAATGACCTATTTTCGCCCCCCTTTATTTTTTAAACTAAATTCAACTCCATTCTTGGGAGATTGATAGATCACAAGTTTTTGATTATTTTGATGCTAAATTGAATGTATTTTAGTGTATTTTAGGTATACATAGTGTCTATCTTTCTTATGGGGCAAATGGCGAGAATTGACATTTACAACACTCTCAGTATATTTCTCGAACANTGTGTACATGACACTCTAAATCGTCAAATCCGAAGCATACTTCAGCTACAGCTTTCAATGAACTCGGACGTGCATCGAGGTATCTAGCTTTGTATCATGCATATTTAATCGTAGACTTGAAGATAGGTGACGATAGTTGATTATGAATAAGTGATTGTAATTTGAGTATGTTATTATGTTCGGTAATATTTATATCAATATTATCAAGAAGAACTCGATCATACAGACGGCCGGCTATTACTTTCCATTGTCGATGACAAAATGTGTCGAGCGGTTGGATTTTTAACGTGGTTTTTGTAGAATTTGAAGACGTTTTAGTCCTCTAATACAATTATATAATCCATGTTTATCATCTTCACCCCTCCAGGAATCGGACAATAATCGAGTACGAGAATCACAGATAAAAAGTGAAAGACAGTTTTTAATCCAATACTTAATAAGTGATGTAGTTAATTTACCGGACGCTGAACAAGTTCCGTTGATATTGTCAGCACGAAAAAGGTTCTTTCGAACACGCTCCCCCATTACACCATTTTTCTCTTGCAAATAGATGAATAAAGGACCAACAAATTCCCGAGCCATATTGATTATCTGTTGGACTGTGTATCGATGTGTAATTTTATTTGACGATCCGACAGACAAGAGTGTAGCTTTTTCACCTACATACGAGAGCGTTCTGGTTGAACGCACTTCCAACTCGAAGACTGTTTGATCCGTATTTTGAATTGAACGATAGTTACACAGCGGCATTAAATCTCAAACTTCTTCCACAAAATTATTAGCCGAATCAGGTATCGTATCTTCATTCGCAACTTCATGTTTCGTCACCATCTATAAGGAAACAATTTAAGTGCGACTGCTATAAACAACGACTAACGTTACCTTGGTAACTTTTCTCGAGCAAATATTATTTTTTCTTTTGAAGTTTAATAATCATTTACACAATGCTTGAAATACATCGAAAGAAATTTCAATAGCTTTCTCACGTCCTCAACGACGTATATCATTATCATGTACAGCAAGATATCGAGATCGTGCATTTTCGAATTTTTCATACAGATAGTTATTTACGCAATCAATGTTTTGTTTCCTTGTACCGTTATTTTGTAAATATGTACGAAATCGTGACAGATATGCTTGATGAATAACACGTGGGAAAAATCGTCTCACACCTTTGTATGTATGTTTTCATTTTTGAGTTACAGGATCAATTGCATCGTAATATTCAAGGGCACGTTGCATGTAATCAAGTGTAAAATTCTCAAGCCCATATGATAATAAGGTGTTTTCTGTATGATCGGAGTCATCAGTGGAACTGCTTGAGGATTCATTCGACACATTATCATCACCATTTTATTTGTCATCAGAGCAAAAATCTAACGTAGATTCCATATCAAAACTACTACTGGAATTTTTAAAGAAGTCCGATTGAAGAAAAGTATATAACTCCTGAATGGAAAGTCGTAGCGATCTGTGGTTTTCACCGTTCAATAGGCGACGAGTGGGGGTACATTCCCATGTAGAAAAAGTGAACTCCACAGCTACTTTTTGAGACCACCTGTAGTCTACAAAATTAAGAGCATATTAGCGAATACTTAAGGGAATGTTTTTTTTGCGGATTATATACCCGAACATGTTCTCTTCAAAATGGTATATAAGCAGTTTCTTGATTATTGCTTCCTTGGGAATCCTACAGCTTTTAAAAGAGAAATTTCATGTAGTACACTTTTTCTTGAAAAACAAAAAATTACTTCGAATATATGTTTTTGATTATGCTAATAAACATAAAAGGATTTATTCTCTTTGAAATTTACGGTTCGAGACATGATATCTTTCTTCCAATATCAACATGTCGATATGTTACACGAGAAAGAAAGAAGAAAAAAATAGAATAGAATATAAAAGAAAAGAGAAAACAAGATATATGTTATGATCCAATCCCTGGATCAGATCATAATGTTGCCCTGGATGTAAAAAGTTGTGATATCTTCTCGAGGTGCGATCTCAGTAATAACATTTAGATTTAAGTGTTTGTCATCAGTACCCTATGAGTGAATTATGTTTGCGGTCTAAGCGCCTATCGATCTATAAATACCTCAGTTTTTGTTTCTCAATAAAAGCAAAAGTTTTCTCTTGATCACATTAAAATAAGAGTTAACAATATACGTATGTATGAAAATTGTTTTAGCTTTTCCTCTTGGAAACATATTATTCTGTTTTAGATCAATTATTTATTCATAATGCCGAACGGTTATGAGTTTTCTCAGGAAGTAAAACAATTAATGTTTCACATTATTGATTTTGTTGAAAACGAAAAAAATGGTCCTGTAATTCCTCTTGAAAATGTTAGATATTTCCGAAAGATCCGTCCGCAGACTAAAGCAAGAATTACATAATTTGAGAGAGAGAGAAATAGATCAACAACATCAAGAAACAAAAGATCAAAGTGAAATGGATGTAAACGTTAGAGATCTTCGTAATCGCACGATCTCACTGCCAACGTTCAAACATCGTCAATATTCAGGATCTAATTCACCAGCGAAAAGTTTTTGTCGTCGACATACTACCTCGGCTGCTTCTTCATCAAATAAAATCAATCTACCTATTCCTCAAGCATTGTCTCCTCAAAAGAAAAGTAACAGCTTTAATCTGTTATTTAAACAAGGAAAAAATCGATTCTTCTTCTAATTCAAGAAAAAATAAATCCAACTTCTGAGAAATTGTTAAAAAGATTGAACGAGCAATATAATGATTTTTCTATTCGTTCAGCAAGTACATTACGTAAAACAATGAAGGGTGTAAGTGAAGTACTTACTTTTGATGTATGCAAGAAAGAAAAGAAAATATCGCGTTCTTGTTGCCATTTCTTAGCTTGGTTTCATTTATCAACGAACATCTACGGTAAAAATTCCGTTAGATTCACAAGCTTTTGTAGCGGCAAAAGCAAAATATTTTCAAGCTGTTAACGAATGAAGAACAGGAAAAGTTCATTTGAATTATCATGATGAAACGTGGCCGAACCTTCGAGAGGTCAAAAGATCCATTTGAACTCTAGAAGTCGAAGGGGAAATTAAAAAAGGAGGAGGAAGAGGTAATTTGTAACATCACTCATAAATCATTCTCTCATATATTATTACTTTTCTTATTTATAGGATCTCGTCTGGNTAAATCAACGTATTGATAAAAGCAAATATATATTCTGATAGCCTATGGAATTCTCTACAACTCTCTGTATAAAGACTTTCAATTACTATTATTCAGTAAAAATAGATCAAAGCACAATAAAGGCACCCTCGTCGTAAGATTCCCCAAAAATGAAGTTTTTTTTAAATTTTTCTTCTCTTTTTTCGATTTTATCTTTCGCTTTTCTTTTTATTTTCTCGAAAGTATCGTTTAGTTACATACATCAATCGAGGTCTGCGAGCATCACTGTCACGTGCATATATCACAGTCATTTTCTTTTCTGTTCTGAATAGATAACTATCCATCTGCTAGTCGAGACCTCAATGTTGTTGAGAGTGTATGGTCTTGGATGAATCGTCGTGTACAAAGAAATCATCCATACTCTCAACAGCATTTAGAAAGATAAGTTGAACAAACATGGAATACAATTCCATAAAACGTTATTCGTTGATATATAAATAATATTCCAACTATATGCAATCAAATAATAGCTAATAATGGCTGGGAAAGCACAAGATAATAAAGAATTTTATGTACTTCTAGATTGTACAGTAAGTTTTGTAATACCTTGCTTCTTTATGAAAAATAAAATCGAAAAAAGAGAAGAAAAATAAAAAACTTCATTTTTGGGGAATCTTACGACGAGGGTGCCTTTATTGTGCTTTGATCTATTTTTACTGAATAATAGTAATTGAAAGTCTTTATACAGAGAGTTGTAGAGAATTCCATAGGCTATCAGAATATATATTTGCTTTTATCAATACGTTGATTTATGAAGACAAAATGCTGAAAATACTGTGCATCACTATTTTTTCCACGGAGATATATTCAAACATATTGCTCTTTTTTTAATACAACAACATATATACTTGGTGTATATGCTGATCTGTTTCTTCTTTTGAAATGAATATGTTCAAGATTAATCTCTGTTCTTTATAATTTCTAGCCTAGTCGCTAAAAAGAAAAACAACAGGAGTACAAACAATATTCACTATTGAAACAAACCAATTAGTATCAACATAGTCATTATAGTATTTGATTTAATTGATATAAATATTAGATGATGAATAGATCGAATCAAACTTTATTTGATGATGGATAAGGTTGCTTCTACCTTCGATAATTTGTTGCTTGTATTTTTTTGTATTTGCTATCAATTCTTTCCGAAAGATTGCATATTACTAGGTTGAGGAAAAAGTTCGTGCGCCGGGTTATCGAAGGTATGTCCTGTGGGAGTTGAGATCACCGTGTACAAACTTTTTCCTCAATCTAATAATTATAAACAGCTACATCATGAAATTTTGACATAAATACTTCTTAAAGACGTAATAAATATAACAATACTGTTGCCTTCGCTGTCAGCCGTAAGCTGTATTTTATATTAACAAAATGTAAAGATAAATATTGATGACGATCTGCGCTTTAATATTTAATAAAAGTTTGAAGCTCATAGAAAGCATTAAGTATTCACTTTATTCCAAAGAAACATATCAGAATTATGTCATTGACTTATATTGGTCAGCAAATAACAATTTATGGTACTCTTTGTTATCTGGTCACAGGCATCGTTGGTAATACAATAAATGTTTACATATTTTCTACTACTCGCTCTTATCGAACGAATCCTTCGACATTTTATTTTCTTATCAATTCAATTCTTAACCTTGTTTACCTTCTAATTCATCCTACTTCTCGTATTGCTATAGGTGTCGGTAATGATTTGACACAAACATCAACAAGTTGGTGTAAAGCACGAAACTATGTTCTGTTCACTTTTCCTGGAATTGTATTAACATGTCCATGTTTGGCTATGATTGATCAGTTTATAGCAACATCACGCAATGCAAAATTACGTAGTTTTAGTAATATTCAATTGGCACGTCGTTTAATGGTCATTATGTGTTTTCTATGGGCTCTTCATGGAGTTCCTGCTATCTTGTTTTATGATATTTCACCTGCGACAAGAATATGCCAAATTACGAACAGCACTTTCCTAAAGTACAGGTCAATATATTTGCTCGGTTTAACGTACGCAATTCCAGTTTCAGTAACAATTTTATTTGGATATTTAACTTATCGTAATATCCATTCGATCAGAGCTCTTGTTAATCAACATATTGATCGACAAATCCTACGAATGACAATATTTCAAGCTGTTCTTGTGAATGTTTGTTTACTTCCATATGCAGCTATTGTTACATATAATAATATCACAGAAAATGAAATGAAAGATACATCTCGAGTTCTGCTTGAAAATTTTCTTGCTTCATTGTTTGTTTTATGGAATTATGGTTATATTGTGGTATGTAGATTCAATGGATTTTGATTTTATAAAACTTAACCGAATAATTTGTATTCTAGGGAAATTGTTATGTGTTTATTCTTTCATCAAAAAAATTCCGTCAAGCAGTGAAAAGCAAAGTTTTACGTTGGAGACGGCCAAATCAAGTTAGTATAACCGCATGAAAATGGACAATATGTTAGCATGAGTTGGCGTAGTGGCTCTATGCATCTGAGTTCACAGATCAGAAGGTTCGATTCCTTCCCCTGGCATACGGTATCGGAAGAGAAGATGACCAATCACTTTTAATATATGTTGTTTTTCTTTTCTTCCTCTATTTGTTATTGTCATCCTATCCTTCGACTGTTTCACTATCGCTTTAATTTCTACAAACATGTACTGCAAGGACCCACAATGTCACAGTTTTCCGCATAATAAAAAAAACAAAAAAAAAGGCCAATATGTTATATAATAGATGAGGTTGTGTGTGTGTGTATACTGATATTAATTCGAGTTCACATCCTCTGAAAAAGAGTTAGTGACTGAATGAAAAGTTAGTAATTATACGAGATACGAGAAATAAAGCATAAAATATTCTAGCATTTTCATTTGAATATCCACTTATGAGAGAAGATTCCCAACTGTCAAACCGCTTTTTCAGCGGGGGTAATCTCAAACGAGAAACGTCAATGAGTTGTCAAATACCCTAGAATAGTTTGGTTTTTCGATCTTCCCTAACAAAGATATACGCTTATTACCACTGTTGGCTTTACTGTATGATACAACATGTATTATGTAATCTATTCAATATTTTCTCTACAAATTCTCAACTCGCTTAAATTTGTATCATTGGTAAGGCAGTAGATCCTAATTAAAACATCGATGCCTGAAGATATGCTAAGGCCTTCTAGTGTAAATATTAGTTCATTTCATATAGCAGTTGACTATTAAAAGACATCATGTACTTTTATTCACTACTAGATATATTAATTTATCTGATATTTCTAAAAAGCACATTTTATAATTAGTAACTGAAGGAAAATTTCAGTTCGACTATCGATAATTCAATTAAAGGAGGTTAGGGAAATGAGTTTATCGATTTTTAACAATGGACCTATTCTAAATGACTTTCCACAAAGTGAATTAAAATCAGTAAACACAGACAATGCAACAAATGTATTTAGTGAAAGTGATAGTTTCTAAAAAAAAGTGTTTAATATATGAGATATTGCTACAATAGCTACACCGAATGAATGGACACGAAGTGCATTTGTGTACATGACACTCTAAATCGTCAAATCCGAAGCATACTTCAGCTACAGCTTTCAATGAACTCGGACGTGCATCGAGGTATCTAGCTTTGTATCATGCATATTTAATCGTAGACTTGAAGATAGGTGACGATAGTTGATTATGAATAAGTGATTGTAATTTGAGTATGTTATTATGTTCGGTAATATTTATATCAATATTATCAAGAAGAACTCGATCAGACAGACGGCCGGCTATTACTTTCCATTGTCGATGACAAGATGTGTCGAGCAGTTGAATTTTTAACGTGGCTTTTGTAGAATTTGAAGGCGTTTTAGTCCTCTAATACAATTATATAATCCATGTTTATCATCTTCACCCCTCCAGGAATCGGACAATAATAGAGTACGAGAATTACAGATAAAAAGTGAAAGACAGTTTTTAATCCAATACTTAATAAGTGATGTAGTTAATTTACCGGACGCTGAACAAGTTCCGCTGATATTGTCAGCACGAAAAAGGTTCTTTCGAACACGCTCCCCCATTACACCATTTTTCTCTTGCAAATAGATGAATAAAGGACCAACGAATTTCCCAGCCATGTTGATTATCTGTTGGACTGTGTATCGATGTGTAATTTTATTGGATGATCGGACAGACAAGAGTGTAGCTTTTTCACCTACATACGAGAGCGTTCTGGTTGAACGCACTTCGAACTCGAAGACTGTTTGATCCGTATTTCGAATTGAACGATAGTTACACAGCGGCATTAAATCTCAAACTTCTTCCACAAAATTATTAGCCAAATCAGGTATCGTATCTTCATTCGCAACTTCATGTTTCGTCACCATCTATAAGGAAACAATTTAAGTGCGACTGCTATAAACATCGAGTAACGTTACCTTGGTAACTTTTCTCGAGCAAATATTATTTTTTCTTTTAAAGTTTAATAATCATTTACACGATGCTTGAAATACATCGAAAGAAATTTCAATAGCTTTCTCACGTCCTCAACGACGTATATCATTATCATGTACAGCAAGATATCGAGATCGAGCATTTTCGAATGTTTCATACAGATAGTTATTTACGCAATCAATGTTTTGTTTCCTTGTACCGTTATTTTGTAAATATGTACGAAGTCGTGACAGATATGCTTGATGAATAACACGTGGGAAAAATCGTCTCACACCTTTGTATGTATATTTTCATTCTTGAGTTACAGGATCAATTGCATCGTAAAATTCAAGGGCACGTTGCATGTAATCAAGTGTAAAATTCTCAAGCCCATATGGTAATAAGGTGTTTTCTGTATGATCGGAGTCATCAGTGGAACTGCTTGAGGATTCATTCGACACATTATCATCACCATTTTATTTGTCATCAGAGCAAAAATCTAACGTAGATTCCATATCAAAACTACTACTGGAATTTTTAAAGAAGTCCGATTGAAGAAAAGTATATAACTCCTGAATGGAAAGTCGTAGCGATCTGTGGTTTTCACCGTTCAATAGGCGACGAGTGGGGGTACATTCCCATGTAGAAAAAGTGAACTCCACAGCTACTTTTTGAGACCACCTGTAGTCTACAAAATTAAGAGCATATTAGCGAATACTTAAGGGAATGTTTTTTTTGCGGATTATATACCCGAACATGTTCTCTTCAAAATGGTATATAAGCAGTTTCTTGATTATTGCTTCCTTGGGAATCCTACAGCTTTTAAAAGAGAAATTTCATGTAGTACACTTTTTCTTGAAAAACAAAAAATTACTTCGAATATATGTTTTTGATTATGCTAATAAACATAAAAGGATTTATTCTCTTTGAAATTTACGGTTCGAGACATGATATCTTTCTTCCAATATCAACATGTCGATATGTTACACGAGAAAGAAAGAAGAAAAAAATAGAATAGAATATAAAAGAAAAGAGAAAACAAGATATATGTTATGATCCAATCCCTGGATCAGATCATAATGTTGCCCTGGATGTAAAAAGTTGTGATATCTTCTCGAGGTGCGATCTCAGTAATAACATTTAGATTTAAGTGTTTGTCATCAGTACCCTATGAGTGAATTATGTTTGCGGTCTAAGCGCCTATCGATCTATAAATACCTCAGTTTTTGTTTCTAAATAAAAGCAAAAGTTTTCTCTTGATCACATTAAAATAAGAGTTAACAATATACGTATGTATGAAAATTGTTTTAGCCTTTCCTCTTGGAAACATATTATTCTGTTTTAGATCAATTATTTATTCATAATGCCGAAAGGTTATGAGTTTTCTCAAGAAGTAAAACAATTAATGTTTCACATTATTAATTTTGTTGAAAACGAAAAAAATGGTCCTGTAATTCCTCTTGAAAATGTTAGATATTTCTGAAAGATCCGTCCGCAGATTAAAGCAAGAATTACACCATTTGAGAGAGAGAGAGAAATAGATCAACAACAGCAAGAAACAAAAGATCAAAGTGAAATGGATGTCAACGTTAGAGATCTTCGTAATCGCACGATCTCACTGCCAACGTTCAAACATCGTCAATATTCAGGATCTAATTCACCAGCGAAAAGTTTTTGTCGTTGACATACTACCTCGGCTGCTTCTTCATCAAATAAAATCAATCTACCTATTCCTCAAGCATTGTCTCCTCAAAAGAAAAGTAACAGCTTTAATCTATTATTGAAACAAGGAAAAAATCGATTCTTCTTCTAGGACATTCTGGACATCGAAAGATCGCTCTATCGGAACAGGGAAAAGATTTAATTAGAGTTGAATTTCATAAATTAATTCAAGAAAAAATAAATCCAACTTCTGAGAAATTGTTAAAAAGATTGAACGAGCAATATAATGATTTTTCTATTCGTTCTGCAAGTACATTACGTAAAACAATGAAGGGTGTAACTGAAGTACTTGCTTTTGATGTATGCAAGAAAGAAAATATTGCGTTCTTGTTTCCATTTCTTAGCTTGGTTTCATTTATCAACGAACATCTACGGTAAAAATTCCGTTAGATTCACAAGCTTTCGTAGCGGCAACAGCAAAATATTTTCAAGCTGTTGACGAATGAAGAACAGGAAAAGTTCATTTGAATTATCATGATGAAACGTGGCCGAACCTTCGAGAGGTCAAAAGATCCATTTGAACTCTAGAAGGCAAAGGGGAAATTAAAAAGGAAGAGGTAATTTGTAACATCACTCATAAATCATTCTCTCATATATTATTACTTTTCTTATTTATAGGATCTCGTCTGGCGGTGTCTGCACTTATAAGTGTTGAAGGCTATCATATTCCATCAGATGATATTTGGTCGTGCACTGAAAATCAATAATATGGATTCGGCGCATTTTCTTTTATGGTTAGATTCAACCTATGCAGCACTAAGAGAGGAGATTGATGAGTTAACACATTCCAAACCAAATTTTCGATGATTGGTACTTTATACATTTTTCATAGGCGAAAAAGAAAGAATTGCTATTTGTTTGGACAATGCAACATGGCACAATACACTCACGAAAGAATCAATCATTCCAAAGCGTTCTTCGACAAAAGGAGAAATTCAAAAGTGGCTTCAAGATCGTAAAATTCATTTCCCAGAAAAATATGTGAAAACTCAACTGCTACAGCTTGTATGTACAAACTCTCCACCTCAGAGATGGGCAAGTCAGAGGTTTTTCCAAGTCCAGTCAAGTCAAGTCATGAGTTAAGATGAACAAGCCAAGTCAAGTCAAGTCAAGGTCTTTCACTAAACTATTCAAGTCAAGTCAAGTCAAGATCTTTCACTAAACTATTCAAGTCAAGTCAAGTCAAGTCATTGATGCTTTCAAGTCAAGTCACCTTGATTCAAAGTTCGCTTAAAACCATCGTTTCTGCAGCATGTTTTTTATGGAACTTTCAACAAGTCAATACTTCTATTATTCAAAAAAATAGTAGGTTCATAACAAATATTTTCACTGATGCAACAAAAAATAACTGAAAAACAAATCTGTTCACATTCACAAACATCGCCAGTTGATTTTACAATGACAATGGAATATGTATCATCCGAAAAAAGTGCGTTACACAATACCATCATTACATTTCAATAAAGTAAGTTGTTTCAGAGTCTTTCGGGACATTCGTGCACGATGAGAACGAAAGAGGAAACCACTCTGAGAAAAAACTCTTTCCACAGCAGCTGATGTTGCTGGGATGCATAAATATTTGACAGCTAATTTGGCCAACGTTTTGTACGAATGAGAGGTTGTCGAATTGATCAAAACCATATTACTATTGTCATCATCATTGATGTATCGACATATCTCTTCTTTGATGTAATTAAAGGAATCGACAGTTTTCGGCTTCTTGATCTGTGTGAGATCATGTTCGATATTTCCAAAGAGACATTTTCTTTTGACCATCGTTAGACTTGAAGACGAAGTACCTTGTACTTCTTGACGTGATTCGGTTACAGTTGGATCAACGAGTTGAACATCAAGTGTGCCATGGTCAATAAGCAAACAGTGATCGAACACTAGTTTCTTGACTTTTTCACATAACCTTTCCTTCGACGAGTCATCAAGCAAAGACTCCGTAATCCAGCGAACTTTGAACATGCCATCGAGGAAAGGTGTAAAAAGAAAAACAGGATCTTTATAGAGATCATAGAACTTTTTGTTAATTTGAAAATTAACACCAACACCGGTAACATCGATCTCCATTTGTTCGAGTAATCCGCCAAATCTCGATATCAAGGAACATAACAATGCATCACATATCGTTGTGGTGTGCTGAACGTGTTTTTTCTCATTCAATAAGTCGAAATAGATAGCTAAGATGCTGGGTGCAACAAATGAAATAGATGGTGTTTTTTGACGTTGAGTAGCTGTTGTTGCCTGCGCGAGCAACGATAACAAGGAAACAAACTCTTGGAGCATGGATAAATCACGCGCATTCAAACACAAATGCTTGTATTTCAATTGAACCAAGGTTTCATTCAATTCAATAGATGGTATAGTAAGGATTCGTTCCACCGTTAGAAACTGAGAATTCCACCTTGTGATGACTGCTCGAGGAATAGATACTTTCATCGCATCTAACCTTTCTGCAAATTTTGTGCTGGTGTGAGCAAGTTTGGCAATCGCAGAAACCTTTTCCAACGCATATATAATTGATTGGCATTGCTTCAAGCCATCCTTCACGACCAGCTGAATGGTGTGAGCAAAGCAAGGGATTCGAAAAGCCTCGTTGTTCTCCATCAATCTCTTCAGTGATTCTTGAATGAGATCTTCCGAGGTTAAATCTGTATTCGGCGAAGAGGTGGTTGTTGATAGTTGCTCCGGTGGATATTCATATTCGTCACTAATATCTCCATCATTCGCTTGGATATCATCGTTCTCATCACTCGTGTACTCATTTTCATCTTGAATGAAGTACTGTTCAAAACCAGGAATAATGATGTCTTGAAACGCGCTAATATTGTTTGCGGCATTGTCGGTAACCAAGCGAATAACCTTGTCTTTAATGCCAAACGCACTGACAATCTCTTCATATTTCTCAAGCAGTAACGAACTTGAGTGGCTCCCCCACAAGGGAGTAAAACATACAACAAACGATCTAAAATTACCATCAACGATGGCGTGTGCTATAAAGCGAAGGACCGATCAAATCAAGAGATGATATTTCCAAAAAGAGATAATACCTGAAACGGCAAAAAACGATCTCATTCTTCTGTCCGTCCACACATCTAACGTCAACGATAGAAAAGTTGCTGTTGTGCAGAGCATTTTCAACCGATTTTTCATTTGTTCATACAAAATGGGAATCGTCTTTCGAGTTAGAGTTCGTCGGCTTGTGACGGTGAACTTCGGATCAACTTTGCTCATGAAATTAATGAATGCCGACCGATCTACAATTGACAAAGGTAAACCCAGAGATATGATTAGATCGTTCACGATAGCCGCAGATAATTCCACTTGTCGAGAATGATTCGAACCGTAAGATTGCCCAATGGGAGAATGTTTCGGCTTTTGAAAATGTGTTGTAA
>CAJNOJ010000813.1:0-21916 GCA_905250025.1 Adineta ricciae | reverse complement strand
TTGAAAAAAATCAAGAAAAAAGCGAAGGAAGAGGTTGATTCTATAATTTTTCACACCACTGTATATGCGACTATAATCAATGTGCATACAGGAAGTGATGTTCAATGCACACATATTTTTGATTTTCCTATCAAAATCGAAAGTAATCATAATACACTACCTCTTGGTTAGACTAGTCATGTTATTAAGGTATTAATGTGTAGAACAATCTTGAATAATTGAAAACCCGCTATATACAGCACATTATAGGTATACAAAAATGAATGTGTCATAATTTCACTCCACTATGTCCAATCGAGCTGAAATTTTGAACTTAGAGGTTTTACACTATGCGCTTTCATGTGGGATATTCAGATTGAAGAATAGATCAGAAATCATATATCTTCATATGTGAAGTCCGGGTACCCCAGCTAGATCCCCCTAACATTGTTGAAAAATATTTATGAGGCAAAATTCATTTCCACAAACTTTTGAAGACGGTAAGCGATGCATCCAGATATGCTCTTTCAAATGAGACTAGTCTCAGGATAACCCACTTCACTGATCCTACCAATGTGCCTTGGATACCTACCCCAAGGAGTATGAGATAACGATGAACAAAAAACTCATCAACGGGTACTTTTAATACCATCGATCTATAGCCAAACACTAGTAGTATTTATGGTAAAAAAAATCAGCTTTCGATCATTTATCGTTCTTGAGATATTCAAATTTTAGTGTTAAGAACACGACTAAAATCGCTCTCTCAAAGGCATTACAATATAGGCTTGTAATGCTTATATCTCAAGAACAGCTTATCCGTTTGAGCTGAAACTTTTGGCGTTTTCCTATCTTAGTATGACCTATCTACTGTAGAAATATGAGTCCGATCGGAGATGGTCATTGCGCAACGCCAGGTGTCGCTTACGTGCAATGCCTCATAGTTAATTGTTCAAACACACTCTACATTTGATTTACAACTTGCTAAGAAATATATTCTCATTGCAAGCCCTGAAGAGTAATCCTTTTGAAGGTACGAAATGCGTCGGCGAAGCAAAATATCTGCATTTATATTTAATTTAATATCTATTCAATAGTTAATTTATTTTCACATAAGATCGGTTGCTGAAGAAGCAAAAGTTAAGATCAGCAAATTGGCTTATATTTCTATTGTATAAGTCAATCTGTTTTAGATCAACACTCTCAAGATAGTATTTTTCGTTAATTTGATGTCGTATCTTGAGTGTTTTTATAGTCGTTCAGCACCAACTGTTGAATCGATTATATGCATTTTTGTGACAAAAAAATGCTGACCGCATGAGGGATTGTTCGATAAAGACAAGATATTGTCAGTGGTGTTCGAAGATTATGTGCTTATGAATGTAGTATAGAAATCCCGCTCTGTATTAGGAGCAACTGAAATTAACTAAACATTGTTTTAGAAAAATGGTTATTGATGTGTCCCGCGATTACTATCTAAACACGGGTATTAAAATGTTTAATCCTTCGGAGCCGCAATTTTTAATCGGTTTATTTTATGTTTCGCAAAACGATGACATGAAAATCTTATGATAATAAAAAAAACAATTTTTTTAGTCTGTTACATAGAATGCTAATTTGCAAGTATAACATTCGATGATGGACCTAACTTGTTATTCTTTTATACTAAAATAGGCACATCGTTTCCGTGTATCTTTTACCGGAAATACATTCCATTGTACAAATAAAAATTAGACTGTGACGGAGCTATCTTAGAATTCTTAGAAGCAGGTCACTCGCGACTTCTTTGTCCAACAGTAAAGCAGAGAGGCTTCGCTACCGAAACTATATAATTAGGATATGATAATTTATCTTTGGCTAGTTGATTGTAACAAATAAACGAATTGAAAATAGACACATTGAAAAAGAAAATAAAAAGCTGAAGCTAGTTTCTTTGAAACCTGTGGTCAAATGTATAGTATGATATTCTTTGATTACATCGATCAACTCCACGCAGAAACTTATTATAATCGTTTATTGCTTTTGAACAGTTAACCATAGGGGTGTCAGCGTTCCCCGTTCCCTACAGTTCCATTCCTGGGAATGGAATGGATTTTATCATTCATCCTACAGCATTGTTTTACGCATACCTATACTTTTGACACGCGATGGTACACATTACCAATTAAAAAACGTTGTTCGTTCTCCGTTTGGGAACGGGAACGCGATACCCCATTCCCCGTTCTGGGAATGGGAACGCTACACCCCGTTCCTCATTCGGGGAATGGGAACGCTATACTCCATTCCCCATTCTGAGAACGGGAACGCATGTTAAAGTTTCAGCATTTAATAAACAATATGCGTAAAGCAATACTCACGTTACTTGATTATTATCAATTAAGATTTACTTAGCATTTCAAAAAAGGATACCACGAGTTTCGTGATATAAAAGTCATATAAAAACATCCGCAAGCAATAGCACTCATGAAGGATGCGGAAATCGATTTTTTAAATAAAAAATCATTGAATTACATATAAGGTCGCGAACATTCAGTAGCATTTAGCCAATCAAGTAGTCAATAATGAATTAAAAGCAAGGAAAATTTATCAAAAACTAGGCAAATATCCCGTACATTTGCAAAAACATCAGCTGGATATTATATCATAAGAATAAATCGATTCAACGTCTTTCAAAGTTTTAAATAATTAGCTAGGCACATATATGTAAAGAACGGAGAGGACTGGATGCGAGCTGAAAAGAACACTTGATGACGCACATGCTTGTTAACATATACAATGTTTGTTTCCTTCTGTTCTGCTCTCCCACAACGGTTAGAAATTGATCGACAGTTCGTTATATAAGACTTACACTTATTTGTCCTTACGCGATCATCTATATATTCAAACTGTACAAAGTTCATTTTGCTCTGTCTAGTTCATTCTTGCACATTTATCATTGCTTTTCTTGTTGAAAATGAGTAGCAGATCTTCTCGTCGTTCACTTTCACGAGCATCTTCGATTTCATCTGAACCTTCAACACCAATTGCAAGACGAAGAAAACCTCAAATGAATACAAATTCAAGAATTCAAAAATCTTCCAGCAACTCACCAAAACCCAAGATTCGTTCATTGAGAAGACTTCAAACCAAAACGAAGACCGTTAAATGGACGGATAATAATGACGGTAATTCATCCAATTCAGATGACGACTATCAGCGAGAAGAAACCCAATACCGACGCCTATCAACTACTGAATCTTCAAATATTGATAATGAATGTGACGAAACAAATCCATCAGCTATTATCGAATCTCTTTCAATATCTCATTCAAAAACGAATGACAACATCATGAATAGTCAAATAACAGTTCATCCAAGTGATGAAACTGTGATCGAAATGCAAGAGAATCCGTCCTTTAAGAATAAAAAGAATGATTCTGCCACTGACACCCAGGCAGCTGGACGCCATGAAACGAAAACGGAACGGATTTTGGATTTATTTGTTGAATGTGTTGAAGAAGATGGTACTACTGTTCTTGTGTGCAAGTTATGTCCAACGGTAAGGAATTCGAGTTGTACTTTATAAATGGGAAAAGGATGTGTACATTTGAAAAAAGACGAAGCCCTTCGCTTTGGATATTTATAATAATTTTTTATTTAATTGTAGAGAATTAAAAAGCAGATTCGATCAACAGCTAATCTACGTCGACATGTTGGTTCTGTACACGGGCAAAAAGCATTCCTATTTAAGTCTCAACTGAAAGAACGTCGTTCTGAATCATCTTCATTATCCAATCAATTCAAGGCCAAATTAGATGAGAAACAAGTCAACGCAATTATTCTCGATTCTCGTCCTTTCAACGACTTTTCAAAATACGGCATGCGAGATTTTCTTACTTACACCGTTCCTGGTTATAAACCCCTTCATCGGACTACTGTTCGAAAACGAATTAGTAAATTATATCATGAACATCGGGAAAAACTTCGCAAGATTTTAGGTGGCGTATCAGATTTATCGCTAACGACCGATATCTGGAAGGACAGTAGACATCGATGCTTTATTGGAATAACGGGACACTTTTATGATAAGAACTACACCTTTACTTCATTGACACTCAGTTTTCAAATGATTCGTGGTCGACATTTTGCCATACGTCTTGCCAAGTATATCAAACGTGAAATTTTGGCTTTGGATATCCAAGACAAGGTTCGATCAATTACAACGGATAATGCCGCAAATATTGTGGGTGCTATTTCCAAAGTTGGTATTGGTGAACATTACTCATGTATGGCACACAATCTTCATCTCATGGTTAAAGCGATATTGTTTCCTCCAGAACAAAAGTAAGACTAATTACTTTTTATAATTTGTTAACCTAACAAAAACATCAGAGCAAGTCTGGTTTCCCATATGTGTCAGAGATTACAACGTGAAATTAATTCATCTAACTTGATTAATTTTTGGCTTATTCTATCCATTCATATTAATAAAATTAAGCAGTTTCAAAGTCACTATAGAAAAGAATTTCCGAATGAGATCAACCGTATCGGCGTGTAGCATTGTAATCAGAACGCCTAGTGTTTTTTCTCATATTCATTGTGGAATTACGACGTTTAAAACTCAATAATGACGTCCATTTATGATCCTGGAAGAACAGAGAATCAGTTACCATAAGAAACTTTTTATGAAATCGATTAGGTATGCAGCAACTATTCTAATCGACAATGACTAGTAGAGTACATGTACGAGAAATAAACCGGTGACTATTTAGTTAACAATAAAAATAGGAAACCTACTAGATTAGAGTAATACAGATGTATTTGTTTGCTAGCACATAACGAGAAATGCAAGTGGTCTTTCTGATTAGTTTCCCAAACCTCTACTAAAGCTTGTTTGTTTTCTTATTTTAGAAAATCGCATACGTCTGCTCCGACATCAACTGCCGAGCAGCAATCTAACGATGATGATCACTCAGCTGAAGATATTGAATCGTCTAATGATTGTACGATATCTGAAGAGGAGTCATCTGATAATGATGCTGATCAAGAAAATGATTCATCAACTAATAGTTCAGAAGACTCAAGCACAGAAGATGACTATTCATCATCAGACAGTGGCGAAAGTGATAATGAAAGCACATCAGCAAATGTATCTGTTCACAAAACTGTTTTACGGATTCGTTCGTTGATCAAACAAGTTCGATCTGTAGTTGGACTTGTACATCGTTCAGCACCATTAAATGAATACGTTAAAGAGCAAGCTAAGATGAAAAATCTTCCAGGACAAGTAAGTAATCAAAGCAGGAGGGAACTAGTTTGTACGGTGTACAAACCATTTCGGGATTGATCAACGCTTGTGAAACACGATGGAATTCCTGTTTTTATATGCTCAAACGGTTTATTCAATATCGTTCTATCATCGAAAGCATTACTGTTGTTCATCGATCTTCAATTGATGGCTTGACCGCTTCGATGGCTTCTGACTTATCAAAATTGCTATTTACGCACGAAGACTGGGCGCATTTAGATGCCACAGTCAATGTGCTAACTTTAATAGATCAAGCCTGTAGTATTATTTCGAGACAAAGATATCATACTTCATCAATGGGTTATGTTATTACATGCGGTTTACACCATGCACTTCTGAAACCATCATCAAGTCCGTTTGCGACGATTGAAGATATTTTGAAGAAGCATCTTTTCCATGCTTTCCAAAAGCATTTCGATCGAAAGATATCCAATGAAAACAAACAAACTTTACTGGTAAGCTTTATCCTGCTGATATAAGTTTTGCACACATGTTCACCAGCAAAAGTCGATGTAGCTGAGATTTTCTTGATAAGGATGTTTCACAAATCCTTTCGAAAAGCCGTAGTTTTCACTTCTAGTCCGATAGAAAATCTATCCAAAGAACAAACTATAGAACTTATTGTTTCCAATTCGAGATGATTTGATCTAAGAATTGCTTGAGGCATGAAAAATAAAAATTGTTGGTACAAATCATGTATCTGCTTACTTCGAAAGATCGAAATAGACAGTGAGAGTGATACAGTGCTCAAGATGCGTCGTTATTTTAATAAAAATCAATAGTTTAATGAATCAATGAAATATATGAAACAAGTTCATGGAATCTTTTTTAAAGAGAGCTACAGATTATTGAAGATGATTGCATTTAGAAGAAGAGTTGCTTATCACCGTTTCATTTCGTTTTCTCATACCTAGAACTGATCGTATGTCTTCTTGTTAACCTAATCTTTTCTTCTATCTTCTTCCTAGATTGCTGCATATCTTGATCCATCAACATTTTTTCGAATGACTATCAATGACAGGAAATACGCTGAGGAATTAATATTAAATGCATTGAATTCTAGTGGTCTACGTCCAGGTGGTCAAGATAATCCCTCCGTTGGAAATGAATTACAGAAACAAGTAAATGATCCTGTCGACTTGTTTTACATCAATTGTGGTCTTTCACAAGCTACGTTATCGAAATTTATGAATTCCGTACCGCACCGTACAATTGAAGAAGAATTATCTTATTATTCCGATCGCGTTAAGCAACATAGCGTTCTCAAAGATTTCTGGAGCCGTTATCAAAATGATTTACCTCGTTTAGCCGAACTGGTCCGATCGTACAATATTCGTCCTGTTTCATCCGTACCCAGTGAGGCTCTTTTCAGTAAAGCTGGCTACATTCACCGTAAACATCGGTCATCCCTCAATCCAGAGACTTTGAAATACTCAATGGTCCTTCGCGATAAAAATATTCTCTCTAGCATCGTCATTGATTGATATGACTGTAGTGGTATGCATCGTTTTACACTGTGTACCTCTAACTTCTTCGAATCTCTTGTTTTTTGCGTGTTTTCGTTTGTCACTTTGTGAAATCATGTTAACTGTTTTTTCATCATCCAAATACACTTGGACACTTTTTTGTTATGGCTTGTCTATTTGGACAAAGTATTGTCTGTTGAAATTATTTTGTTAAGTAGTGATCATATCATTTTTGAACACTAATAAAGATTACGAACTTCCATATCTTATAAAGTCTAGCCTGATTCCTTATACCTTCATAATTCAGTGACAAAGGTATGTGTATGTGTGTGTGAATATATATCTATTCATCAAGAATCCAACACTTTAACAAACGAGTTCAACATCATCCGTATTTGTTCGTGAAATATAATTATACCCTACTACCACTGTGACACCATTCGTGTGTATTGACAGAGCTCTTACTTCTGTTTAAGCGGTATTAGAAGAAATGATTACGAAGGTTATTGTACTTTGATACACTTTTACATCTGTACCGTATTATACTAAAAAGTTCAACACGCATACGGAACAGGGAAAATAAATTTATGTCGAGAAAATCTATACTACAAATTCTAAAGCAGAAGCAGAAGCAGAAAACGAGAAATCACAATGGTAGCCCCATCTGTCGTATATTGCTTTCGTAAGGCTAGATTCCATTTTAAGTACAGATTTTGGTGATAGCAAGAATATTTTTACATATTTTTAACTTGATGAATATCAGATGGATGCTTGCATTCCCCGTTCTCGAGAACGGAGAACGCGAGCTGCGTTCGCATTCTTTAGAATGGAATGCCAAAGTGACACCCCTAGTTAACCATAATGTACGCCTGGAAAAAATACTTGCATACTGTATTTTAGATGTTTTTGTATTTTTAAAGGACATTTTTTCAAAACCAATCACATATTCTGGAAGCCCATGAAGTTTTCTATTACCTATTGATTTATATGTATTCATTCGGGAAAACAATTGAGTACAACGAAAACACCCTAATGGTCCCGATTCCCAGAGAGAAAAGATTTTGATAGTCATTCAAAATAATTTTAAGGCTTTTTCTTTCTTATAGATGTGATTTTCCATAAAAGCTGTAATGGATTATGACAGAAGCTGAAATTCTCTATCACTCTGTTTATTTACTTATATCTCACATCGAAAATGCAGAAAATCGGCGTGTCACACAGTTTTCGAGATTATAGACGGATCCAAAAGAATTTTTTTACAAAATAATGATGCATTTTGAAAGAACGTCAAAATCTCTACTATCCTGTGTATTTTCTTCTCGTTTATATTCATATCATAAATACATTCTAACAAATGGTTACCTTACGAAACCTTGAAAGTTCCGATTTGTTCTGCTGAACATTTTTTAGCTTCGTATCTCGGAAATAGTTGTGTGGTTTGATCTCAGATTCTTAAAAAGTTCGGTAAATTTCATGAAGTTTTGTATGCGTGATACCATAATACGAAAAGATTGTGAGGTGCTTTGAGGTTTTGTAGTTCGAACAGTAATCCACTGATTGGTATTGCGGAGTCCGAGACCATTCGGTAAGTTTTGTACAGTACTGAGAGGTCTACCGAATGCATTCGAAAGGTTCACCTTTCGAAGGATCGAAACCAATGGTGACCGATCATTTCGTCGCCTATTCATTTCGTCGCATTTCTCCAATTAATGTTATTTCCACCTTCGCCATTGTCTCTTTCATAATTCACGAAGAATTTAGTTGAAGTACTATTTTATTACGAAAAAAAACTGAAGTAAATGACAGAATAATTTACAAGGAAACATTTGCAGCGATATTTTTTAAATATTCTAGGATCTGCGACGAGTCGTATTGACGAACTACGCGCGCTATTCTCTCATCGAGTTTTTGATAACAGGCTTTTTTTGGCTTTGGAGGATGGCCTTGAAGAAGTTGAGCGATTTCAATTTCGAATTTTGACTGCTCTCGGCGAATCTTGTCGGCCAGCTTTTTGATTGTGGGATGGGCGATTGCAACGCGAGTTGCGAAGGCACTGTGCCAGCCCTCCACGGAATTATTTGAACGAGGTAAATCGGCTATCACACGATCGTAAATGTTCCACAGTGTATGTTCAAATTGAGGTTTTTTTCGTCCCGCTCCTGGAAAAGGTAAAATATGAGAAGGTGGAAATATGATTATAGATATCTTACCTCTTCTTTTGGGTTCACCGATCCAAGTCTTCTCGAAATAGTCGAGAAGATCGTCAGCATCATCCTCGAATTCACCAGCGACTAGATCGAAGCCTGTTATCACGTCCGATAACGGAAGGAAAGCCAGAGCAATTAATCTTTTGACGTTGAGTCGAAAAGTTTCATCTTCTTGATATTTGGTTGAGAGCCCCTTGCTTTGAACTTGCCGCCACATACACTGTCCAAAATGAAAGAGACAGCCTAAGAAAAAAATGATGATTGGTAAAGTTCGATGATTGATATATTTTACCTTTGTGCGTGGCATTTGGCAACACTCTTTTGACCGATTTGATTGTTCCTGTTTCAAAATCGGTCAGGATTGTTTCGGGACGAAAATCGTCTTGTTCCATGACTTTTTTGAGGAAGTCATCATAATCATCTGCGCTCTTTCCAATTAACAGGCCGTAGACGAGAGGGATAATTGTCGACCTGATCACGGCATGAAGTGTGAACAGTTGATAGAAATCGTCAGGGCAGACCTATAGAGGCACTAATTGAATATGAGAGAGACATAATTAGTGACCTACTTTGAACGTTCCATCAGCGAACCAATGTTTTGATTGCTTCAGTGCCGAAAGATTACTTTGAGTCGAGAAAATAATCATTTCTGCGTCTTCATACAAGAGAAAATCTTCCCCACGATCAGTTTTTTTTAAATCGTCTGGGAGACGGTCGTTGGATCCTGTTGATGGGGTTCCACGTTGTCTACGGATAACTTGCATGATCATTTCAGTACGGAGAAGTTCACTCGTCGCGCTCAGAGGAAATGTTCGTAACGCCGAGTGAAGAATGGAGCTTGTTGGTTCGTCAGAAGTGGCGGCGCGTGCTTTGACGTGATTGCTAAGTTCAATCACAGGGATACGTTCAGGAGTAGGAGCGTGATTGTGAGCGGTTGGCTGAGAGAGAAAAGTATCGAATGATAGAGTTGTGTGACAGCGCGCCAGACAAAATAATGTTCGTCGATGTTTGACGTCTATTCTTTATAAAGCTCACCTTTACAGGTTCTTTTTTGGCATCGAAAAATAATTTTCGTTGTTGATTCCTTTTCTCTTGTGTAAATGAAACCCAGATGAGCAATCATAGGTTTTTCTTTGGTTGATTGTAATTTTTGAATAGAAGACATTGTGTTAGTTAAGTTCAGTATTGATGATTTGGTTCGTAGTTTTCTCATCATGGCACTCGTCATTTTATAGATATCTAGGTCAACTATTTATTTGTTGATGAGCTTTTGCTCGAATAGACAGTGTCTCATTTAGTTCTCAAAATTGAACATTCCCAATTGTTTGAGCTTTTTCACCTCATATAGAACCAAATAGGATCAAAACTTTTTTAAGTCTTAGGAGCCGTTAGTACAGAACGTACAAGTACCACTTTTTATTGATCTGTTAATTTCTCTCGAACAAGATGAAACATAGTTACAACCAATTAAGAGAAACACACGACGAAATGAATGCGACGAAATGAATAGGCGACGAATTGAGAAGCGACGAAAAGAACGCGACGAAATGAGCGCGACGAATTGATATAGCACCAAACCAATGATGTTTTTGTAAATGTCAAAAATTTTGATGTGCAAAAGCGAACCACTGATAGTTTCGTAGTACATTCAAGGGTATCGTGTGTAATATGTCGAACCCTAAAAGATTTGTAAATGCGTCATTAGTTTAACAGATATAGTACAGAATTTCTAAAGGTTCGGTGTATCACCTCGCGATTCTGCAGTCCTTGCTCAAAACTATATCAAACGAGCGCTGCGCAAATACAAATACAACTTGTACTTTACTTTGTACACCATTTATTCACTGTCATGTATTATCCCTGCTTTACCCTTTTGAGCTAGAATCGGTCGTCTTGTATTGTCATGTATTTGCATGCACTATCTATACCATACATGTAATACTCGAAAGTTGAATTCAGTTATTCAACTACTATATTTGAATACTTGAAATTTCAGTATGAAGTTTCAAATCCACTCCAACAAGTGCGATATCATCACCGCTGCCCGACAAAGACAACACCCTTTATGCGGCCTTACGAAGTGGCACCCTCACTGTAACCCTATGAGGCAATACCTGCTGTGGCACCGGCAGCTAATACTTTGCAAATGATTAACTGAATAATTGGAGTACTAACTGACTTCAGCCTTATCGTATTACATGTATGAATCGAGCAAGATTGGAAAAGAATAAAAATATCAAGAAGATGGTATGATCAGTATACTCATCAAGATCGAGCAAGATTGGAAAAAAGTGAGCGATTGATGATTTTCAATATAACGATTTGTGGGTATTTAAAACACTTGCTAAAGAACCCGCCTGAAAATTCTCACTTTCAATTTCACTATTCATCCTATGACTGAAAGTCAGAACAATGAGAAAGGGCAGAACTAAATACTTAACAGAACTAAACGGTGCACCTCATGGATTTTTGTGATTGGGACTTGGTTGATAACCAGACATATCATTGCAAATTAACCGATACTGGTTATTAGGTCTGCATAAAGTGAGTGCATGAGAATACATGACAGCCGATTCTAGCTTAACAATATAGGGCAGGGTCAGTACATGAATAATAGATGTAGTATACTGGACGGAATGTGGATAAACGTGCGAGCACGCAGTTATTAGGAAGACTCTTCTGAGTTAAGTACATATAATTTGAAAAGAATATGCATTGGAAAATAATTTATAGAAAAATTAAAGTACAAACTGTATTTGTATTTGCGAATCTCTATATGAAACCTATGAACTAAAGATGAGGTTTGGTGAGTAGAATTCGTTGCACGCATGAGGGAACTTCCCCAGGTGTTCAAGCCCTTTAGGTCCCGTCTTTTGACGCTTAGTAGACCTCTATGAGGTATGAAAAGCTCCAAGAGAATTCGTGCGCTTGTGCCTTTCTCCCCGAGATATCGAATTCTCAAGATCTACACGAAAAGGGATCGAAATGAAAATCTTGAGTTTTTGAAAAACAGTAGAGCATTCAGGTGAATTTTTTAAAAGCTTTGCGTACTACTCGTGCCACTTGTCCTGGTTTCAGAGTTAGATCAAATATTATCGGTAGCACTTCTATTAACTGTTCACCTGATTATAAAACACCCAGAACTCTTCATTTCATACCTGGTATCATGTCATACTAGAAAAGTTCGCGCAAAAGTGAACCAATGAAAATGATAGTTCAGAAAAAAGTGATTGAAACATAGTGGCTTATCACACCAGCTACAGCAGATGAAAGGGGGTACATCGCACGAAGACGTGGCACATATCGTCGCGTCAAAGAAAAAACACACTTCCGCGACAGTTTTGATGTACCCAGGATTATTGTTGGTGTAGCCACTGGCGTACGAAGCGTATCGAATCATTGGGCGAAAAACTTCGGACGAGAGTTCGTTATGCGTCAAAGACATGAGACGTATGATGTTATCTCGTTCGCTCATGTTGACGTCAAGCTCATCAAGCAGCACGCGATCGTATAATCGACGGAGAATCATCTTCATCTGCCTGTTGAAAAAGACATCTAATGGCTGAATTTGATCCGTCGTTTTCTTTGGTATTTCAAGCCCTGTGCACCCGGGGGTATGATCGTATAATCCCTTTCCATCAGTCTGTCCACCCCAACAGTCCGAGATGAGTAGAAACTTCTGATGTTTTTCCAGTGATGACAGGAGCACATGATCGCGCCAGTAGTCAACCAAAGACGTTGTGAGCTTTCCAGAACTACTGCAGGTGATCACCACATTCGACGCCTTGAAAAGATGCAAGCGAATATTCTCGCTCATGTGTCCTTTGGGCTCCTTCAAGCAGAGGTAAAGCGGCGAAAGAAGATGACCGAAGAGTGTGATTGCTGGCTGTACAGTATAACTATGAGTGGTGGCATATATAGAGCATACAAATCCGACTGTAACTTTCTCTCCTTTGTGACTTAATGCTCGAGTAGAGTGTAATTCGAGCTGGATTCCACTTTGATCTGTGTTAATAGCTTCGCTGACTTCATATTGAGGCAAACGTTTGCGAACATCAGCTACGAACTGATCGGCCGAAGTTCTAATCATCTCTTTATCTTCTGTGTGGCGCTTCGTCATAATCTACAGTGAACAAATAACTTCAGTGAATTTGATTTCAAAGGATTGTGTAGAAACTAATGGCGTTCAAAGACTGACAAATCTGAAGCTTGTAAAAGTCTCTTTTTTCATGTTCGTCTGGTTTTAGAAGAGAAAGCTTCCTACCACAAATTCATAAAAAATTATCGTACATCTCTCACCTTTGTTATTTTGCGCGAGATAGTGTTGTGTTTGTGTTTAAAAGTGTATAGCCAATGATTTGATGCGACAAAATTATGTAAAGATTCATCCATAACCTTTTTAAGACCCCGCCGACGAATATCCATATCGTGCACTAGTAGAGCTTTCTTTCGAGCTTGTTCGAGCATATCGAATACATGATCATCAATTTTCTAGAGCTTTTGTTTCTTCGTTGCATGCTTCTCAAGATAACGGCGAAAGCGAGCGAGATAGTTTTGGTAGGGAATACGTCGGAAGTGATTTTTCACTGTCTCCCACCGTCTCTTTTGTTTTCCAGTTTGTGGATTGATTTCGTCGTAGAAATTGACTGCCCGGGTCATGTANCGATATCCCGTTCTCCATTCTGCGAATGGGAACGCCACACATACTTCATTCTTATTGGCCCACCAAGTTATATATCATTCCTTTATGAACTGATAAACAGTCGGCAGAATGCGTTTTTCGTGACGTTCCCGTTCCATGAATGAGAACGCGAGCTGCGTTCGCATTCTTTAGAATGGAATGCCAAAGTGACACCCCTAATACACAGACTCTCGAAGTTTCTTTCAATGCACTTCGTATTTTATTCAGATAATGTTAAAGATCTGGTTTGACAGATTTATCACATGCGCTTTGATTTTTGTGTGATGCTCGTATAAAAAAGTCTCGGCTGAACTATCTCAAATTGATCAAATTTGATAAATATCTCTTCGTAACAGAGGACATTCTGGCAATAAAAAAATCTTTCGTTAAAAGAAGGTCATTTTTCCAAAAATTTGCCCAGATGTATAATAGTAGACACGAGTGTTGAAATAGGATATTTTCGAAATACATTACCTTATCATAAACTTGTTCGTATCGTTGTATATATCGTACTACAGAAGAAAGAGTGAAACAACTGTCTCGTTTCAGTATTTCAAGATATTATACAAACTAATACAGGGTTGTGCATCACCTTTTGCTAGAAGGGTAGCGTCACCATTTCAACTTAGAAACCCTATGAATTTTATACCAAAAGAAAGTCCGTCAAAAACTGGATCTAGTGGTATACTTACCGATTCAACAGATAACGAAAACTGTTTCGGTTTTTTAGACATATATGATTGAGTAAAACTTTTTTCAAAACAAGCACAGCATTAACTGCAATCGAAACAGTTGTGAATGATGTATCAGGTAAATTCTTTATCAGTTCTGAATAGAATTAACGAATCAATATCAGAGTCTTTAAGTAATTGCTGTGTGGCATTTGTTTTATGGTACGGAGCATGGTCGTGAAGATAAACGACTTCTTCTGGATCAAAAACTTTTTTAGGATTAGAGAGGAATGGAAATACTGTTTTCGTTGGGATAAACTGCCCATAATAAGCCCTATTCCATGATGTACCACTCTCTTTGATGACCCACATCAATTCAATAGCAGTAAAACAGATGAAAACCCCAATGAAGCTAGGTTGTGCACAAACATTTTGATAACGTTCATCAGCTTCGATATCTTTCAGAGAGAACGACCACACTCTATCGTTTTTGATAATTCGGCCGGCGAAGAGTCCAAACGAAGAATTCATCAGCTGGAGTAAGACGCATGAAATCATTTTCGTTTCATCGACCTGAATGTTTACAAAACCATAAACGGTTTTCAATGTGAGTAACCGATTTCATTGGCTTTGGAATGACATGAAAAGCTCTTAGCCCTTGTTTAATACGGTAACATTGCATCGTTGATGGACTAACGACCTCTCCATGTTTCTCAGAGGTCTCTTTCGCAACTCACTTACAGCTTCTTTGTCTTTTAGCACTGTTTTCCATCACAGTTTGTTTGGCTTCTTCGGATAACTTTTCTGGTCTTCCACTTCCAAATTCCGTAAAACAATGTTCGTATCCTTTTTTCAGTTGTCTGTAACACATCTTTCGCTGCGATGCAGTTTTTGAGCAATCCATGTTCGAGTAATAAAGGTAGCACCTTCTTCTATTGCTTCTCGATAGGCGTTTGCTCGAATGCGTTCTATTACACGTTGTTCTTCATTGTCTCCGATGAGTCCAGCCATTCTATTTAACAATAACTATGTGAAATCTGAAACAATAATGTAAGGAGCAGCTGAAAAAGAAAACAATGTAGAACGAAAGAAAGCAATATGTGTGTTAACGCTTGAAATCTGAGACAGTTGTTACTATCTGTTAAGCTGATAAGTACACTCATAGATCCGATTTTTGACGGACTTTCTTTTGGTATAAAATTCATAGGGTTTCTAAGTTGAAATGATGACGCTACCCTCCTAGCAAAACGTTATGCACAACCCTATATAGTCCGAGGGACTCGTTTAAGAGGGTCCCTTTATAAAATCTGTGTAATGTATCCTCTCCCAATGACATAACTTTCTTTCCTGAATGATTCGCAAAAGCTTTTCTTTGACTTCTGAACTTTAACCCCGAGACGTTTCTATCACCTATGGTCATTGCCTAGGGGATATTTCTTTTCATCTCTATGAGATTACGAAACAAATATTTTTTTATACCTTTGACCCACACCCTCAATAAGCGAATGTGAAGGGAAAACTCCAAGATAAGAAAATAGATCTCAAAATTTGAAGTCATTACAACAAAACCCTTTGACGGTCTGTTCATTATGGGAAAATATGGTCACATAGTTTAAATCGAATTTTTTGTCTAATTATAGAACAAAAACAAAAGTGTAAATCGATAATCATTGACGAACTGACTAATTGTGGCATACAATAATATAGTATTTTTCTATTTATACTTATGAGATGACAACTAAATATATTAACATTAACGAAAAATTAGGAACTGATAACGAAGATGTGTATGTTCATACGCATAGAACTAAGAAAGACCTAGACATCGTGTTCTCAATATACATGTACGTTGAAGAAAAACCTCTTGGTTCTATGCACTACATAGCCAGAGGAAGTTCTAACAAAAAAATGCATATTCGTTGGTTTTTTTGCACTCGTTGTTCACTATAGGGAGGTTTCACTGTATATTGACCTTTGACTTGCGACAGAGACAGAGACATACACACATACATAAATAAATTTTCTGTTTTTTTACCACTTTTTTCGACATGACCCTCCTAACAGTCGAGGGAATAAAAAGTTTGATGTCTCAAAAAATTCGTATTATGAAATAATCTTCTTGAATAGTACATAGACATGCGATTTACAGGATGACAATTCTATGCAGCTCGTTTCATCGTCAAGCAGAGACATTCTAATTTACATTCTTTCATCGTAAATATCATTTTGTTTCTACGATCGATTAAAACTAATAATTGAGAAAGGAATTGATCCATGTTACAAATACTTGAATTATGATATTCGTTCCTTGCATTTAATTTCCTGTTACAACTTTTTCTCAAATACACTATACGTTGGTGAAATTAGCACCATATTCGTCTAGGAATGCGTTCCAAGTAGAACTCGGCGAGCTCTATCCAATGGTGTATTTATATTTTCCATAGTCCAAACGATGGTTAAAAAAATTACAAAATACTTCATTTTTTCAATAAAATGCTGACAGCAGATTCAAGTAAAAGCTTCCCATATTCGTTCAGCAATGTGTTCCAACCGTTCCAAACAGCGTTCCAAGTAGAACTCAACGCGCTCTATCGAATGGTATGCCCAGTTTTCCCATAACTCGAGTTTTGATTTTTAGGCTTCCAATAACGGCAGTACTGATCCGAAAAACCAAAGTTGGGACTAGGTCGCAACTGAGCATGCCACTAGATAGAGCTCGCCGAGTTCTACCTGGAACGATTGGAACGAATTCCTAGACGAATATGGTGCTAACTTCACCAACATGCTTTCAATGTGATACTTCAATACTCATATAAATGCTTAATATCGTACCTGTGCTTGACTTGGGTGAAAAAATAAAATTTATAAAATAGAATGTGCAAGGATCAATAAAAGATCCAATGCTTTTCTTCTACAGAAAAGTATACTTACGAATTTAATTTTAGAAGCAATTAAAAAATATATATCTTCTAGAAGCGAGAAGAACATAGATTCTTTTAAAAAAAGCTATTAGTGGAGCCGCTAGTGCGACCATTTTGTGCGGTGCAATGTTCCTGTAAATCCCATATAGTCTTTTAATTAGTTTTCAGTGATTTTTGACTGTCTTGTCGATTGAAGTACTCATGAACTCAAACGTTAGTGTGAATACAGGCGATGAGTACTTTTGACATCTCCTAAAGTGGATATTTTCAACAGAATAGGGATCAAGGATTACTCGATATAATTGTTGTGGACAAGCGAAAAATTAATTTCATTTGATACGCTAATGAATATTTCAACACCGTGAATCAAGCAGAGATTCGCAGAAATTTTAACTCCACAAAAGAATCTTACAATTTAGCAAGTGATTTTTATCGTAGTTCATTTAGTAATAAATATTTACCTGTTTCTTTTTGTCTATGGAAATTTGAAGGTTTTCGTCATGAAATGCAGATGATCTGAAAACGATGTTGATTATTTGAAGTAAGTTTTACTTCTCGATAAAAATCCTGAATAGAACGCGCGGTTGCAATTGATATCGTTGCGCTATAGATTCTCCAGCACTATTCCAGTCAAAAGTGTGGAATTTTTAGCTAATTTTTTGTTCGGTCTGGTCAGTTACATGCGGTACTATACAAATGTAATGGCCCTCATGCAATGTTCATCCCTCTCTCTCTCTATCTGTGTATTATCTTAATCTTGTTACAATGAACTGATTAGGTGACGAATTATCCGTCGCCAACTTGTTAAGTTTTCCCATTCTTTGATATGGTATTCACTTATACATATTTGTACCCGACTCAAATGTCTTATCTATTTCATGGTGAATGTTAGGATTATGATGCAGATCACGCATATCCTCGATAACTTATTAGTAATAAGCTAATTTAAAACGTAGAAATGCAGTAATCTATGATGTTCTTTAAGTTAAGCAATAACGCAAAGACCCTCATCGCAATCTCTACACATATACCGAGAAGCTCTATTGTCGTAGGTCTTTGACTGATGTGCGTACGCACGACACACTCTCTTTGAGAGTTCTACTTTTTGTATATTTCAGTATTTGGTGATGCATAAAGCGAAAAAGTCTGCCGTAAAAACATTGTTAAGGTAAATCCAAGAACTTATTTTCTAATTATGACGTCAGTACCGTAAATATAGATTCATGATCCCCCAAAGGGATAATATTCTCTTCGCTCAGGCGCTTCCTTTTCCTATAAATACTTTGTATAAATGATGTCTAACGGTAACATTTTCGTTTTCTCGGATTCCAGCTTTATTGTATACATATTCTGCATCATGGTCGACACCATAACCATCTTGATTATTCTTCAAATAGCTTTTTTGATATTAGCCGTATGTTTAACTGCAATCTATTCAATTATAATTCTATCAAACCGTCGATTTTATCACCACAACAACGTATTCATACTTAACATATGCTGCACAATAATGGTAACTGCCATGTTCATGATCTATTATACTCTAATGGTATTCTTGAACATCAAACTTTTCACGAATTCTCAATTTTGCCTAATTATCTTCTTTGTACATATTATATCCAATATTCAAATTCCGTTTTCATTCGTTGTATTTACGATACATAAGCTCTGTTCAATATTATATCATAATCGACCTTTCTTTCAAACAAATAAATGGGTTATAGTATGCATCATGAGTCAATGGATGAGCGAGTTTCTTGTTTCACTGCCGTTTATTCTGCGATCAGGACCAGTAAGTACTATAGAAGTACACTATTAAGTGAAGCGGTAAGATATTATCTGAAAAATGAATTACTTGAAACGAAAAGTTCTATGGAGCTATGATAGAATAAAAATTGCAAGAGATTAACAATTACAAAGATTTGATATGAAAAAGGAGCATTTCACTTTAATTAATATAAGTCCATAAGAATTTATTTTTATCCTGATAATGGTTAGCGAAAGATGAACTTGTGTGACCAATTAATACACTCATTTGATGTTTATTACTTCATTTTGATCTTCTCTAGACTGATAAATTGATATGAATGAGATTGTAGATGTGTAGAACATTTACCACCACTGATACCATCACCCGAGTTAGTTGAGTAGATTGAAAAAGATCAAAAGGAATTAAAAGTAGTAGTAGAAATAGAGAAAGTGAAAAGTTTGACATATTATAGTATGTTCAGTTACACATAGCTCAGATTTCTTTTTTGTGGACCATTTGGCTTGATTTTCTGACGTTTTTCTTTCTTTTAAATAGTACTGTGTTTACTCACCATGGATGATGATTTACTTATGCGCTTCGGTAATTATTGTACCTTCATTTGTGAATGCTATTTTGAATATTGGTATCTTTATCTATATCCGATCACATAGCCGTCGTGTTCAGACTGCACCCCGTATTATTAAAAACACGATTCTAAATAATAGGCAACAGCAACAACAAAGATTATCATTGCTGAGTCGTCGTGAAATTTCTTTGTTACGACACATGATTTTTATGTTTATCATGATTATTGGTTGCTGGGGTCAAGGTTATTTTCTCTTAGTCATCGGTCAATTTGTATATATTCCTAGAATTGTACATGAATGTGCAGCAATATTGTGTGAATTAGCCGTCTTGGCTTTGGCTATTAATTTATTTATGTGTAATAGTGATTTACGACAACATTTATTTAATAAACTATGTGGTCGTGTTGCCCGTTAAAAAAAGAACAAATTTTTGTTACACTGAGTAAATGATTTGTTACATTTTTCTAATGCAATATCGATATCATTCGATGACACTCGTATGTCGTCAATTTCTGAAATAATCCTTTCCTCTTGCGTCGTTATACTTTTCTCCATTTATTTCTTTAATCATCTATGTATGTGATTTGTCTATCTTTACCTTTATTTAGTGCTTTCTTCTCAATAAATCTCTCTGTGACAATAATTGGCATCATTATTCACCGAGGATGACGGAGGAGATCTTGAGGGTGTGGTTAGAAGTGAAACTAGATCTATTCCTATCCTTATTTAGTCGTTTACTGTAACACTGATATAGACATCTATTTACATTTGAATAGATATTAGTCTGTCGGGAGTCGACTTATAAATGACCAATGGAAAACAAATAATATTTTTCGTCAGTATGGCTTTTGATAAAGGTTATAATGTTTATAGTTATGATGGACACACTAGAAATCTTAGATTAACATTAGATAATTTTTCTGATGCTGATCATCATGCAAGAGTAAATCTCGTTTGTACTGTGACACAAGTTTTGTAATGGATCTTTAGAACAATATACAAGTCCCGAAGATTGTATAGAATACCTAATAAAACAAATACCTTATGGTTCATTTCATAGTGCAGATCAAGACAATGTTACTTGTCGAATTCTTTATGCAAATTTTGTATCTCTTTTTGCCATCTGTACATTATTTACATGTTGGTTCAATTGCGGAGGAGATGCATGTAAAGATAAAACTATGGACTTTTATTACAATCAACTAAATTTTTTAGCTTATATACACACAAGTACAAATAAAGTATGTGGGAGAACAATTGTAAACACTTTTTTGTGATAAAAGGTTTCGCAGCTGCTGTACACAGTCTTGTTCGTATTATTCATCAAATACCAAATGAGCAGGATATAAGGGAAAATGTTCAAGTATTTTATTCTATATTAGGATATTCCGAAATCTAAACACGATCCGTTCAAAATTAATCTTCGTATTATTGTAAAGCTAGTATGACACTGATGTCAGATGAATTGAGTTTTAATTCGGAAACGACTTTCCAATTGGCAATCTTTCCACGCGTAAATGAAATAAAAGAACTTCTTACCTGTACGGATTTAGTAGAAAATTGTTGTGTATACAACTGTTCAATATATATCACGAAAAAAAGAATATCATTATATTATGATAATCTATATTTGAAAATAACTCGTGAAAGTTTTCTCTCATGTTTCACGATTTTATCTTTATTGTTGTTCTTTTATAATATTGATTACATGTCTATTCTATTTACATATTAAAAAATTGATTAAAATAAAAAGTAAAGTTTCAATAATAATTTCTCTATGACAATCATGTCAATCATATCAATATTTCTTATCTTTCACAAATAAAAAGTCTGTCAGATAGTAATAAACATGTCCAACTCATAAATGATGAAATCGAATTGAAATAAACACACTACACACATTTATAAACTTTGATATTTCTATGATAGAGAATGTTTGGAAATATTTATCTTATATTCTTCATCAATTCTCAATTAATTCAATCAGAATCTAATCATAGTTACAAACAACAATTACAAAAAGATTACGATTGTATATTCATCTATGTATCCAATGACATTGTTGAATATGTTCTTCCGTACATTCTTCAACATGAAATTATTGAATATTGTGTTCGACCAGGACCCAATGATATTAATAATTATAATTTATATTCTTCATGTTATAAACATTTAGATTGTGATCATGTATGTTTAGATTGGCGACAAATTTGTGATGGAACAATTGATTGTATTAATTCTGGTCAAGATGAAGAAAATTGTTTTTGAATTAGAAATGAATCAATGTCATTTCTATGATGAATATCGTTGTCATAATGGTATGCATTGTATTCCAATGAATTTTCTACATGATGACGCACTTAATCC
>CAJNOJ010000812.1:0-22072 GCA_905250025.1 Adineta ricciae | reverse complement strand
AAACCCGTTTTTCTTCACCAGAAGTGTTTTTTAGATCACTTCGGTATATTGAGCGAAAAAAAATCGAAAAAAAATCTTTTCCAGAAAAGTGGTAGGGACCCCATAGATCTACCCTAGACGTTTAGCTACTGGCAGCCCAGGGACGCCCCCTATAACCTCAAAAGCGATCATATGGCCCTGTGAAAATTGAAATCTTCCTAGTAGGCGGTTTCTTGCACTTATTCCACTCTCATCACAATCAAATCAACCTCGGAGAACACGCATCACTTGTGCATCACATAGTATTCATAGTGATTCACGATTTATCTGTCCCGATTGCGATGTAACTCTGCGTATCGTTGATTGCTTCGGAGACTACCATACAAAGATGAACTATTACTGACTGCTTGAGACAAATATGTAATTTTTTTTTGAAGAAATAAAAACAATTTTTAGAAATATCATTAAAAAAGTTCGATTTTCGCAGAAAAAGCCGGGACTGAAAGGGTTAATAACTTTGACAGACTTCGTGAGATCTAATTAGAAACCAATTCTAAATGCTTATTGTTACTGGACATTCGCCGATCACTAACGAAGAATGTTCGAAACTAGTACTGGTTGAGTTAAAATTAGTAGTATATTTGAGTCTTTCTTGGATCAATTCCGACTCTAATTCTAGCATTGAAATCAGATTATCTGGACTTAAAATTGGCGTATGCTTAAATCCGATTCATGGTGCAATGGATTTTGGGGTGCTGTGTATGTAATTATTCATCGCAAGGTTATGTAGAAATAAAGCACGGCGATCAGTTGTATGATATTCCATTATCGTCTGGTGTGCGGTCCATCGAATTTTCTCGTATTTTTCAAACGATCTGGCAGATAAAACGTCAGAGAAAATCAGTTCTATATTGGTCTTATTGTACGCTACGTAATGCACATTTTCATATAATCTTAAACGGGCCAACATTGGAATCGCTTCCGAATTGACTATTAATAGTGCGCCAGCAGCCGGAATCTCGAATATTTTAGCAAGAACGTAGTTCATAATGCTAGTACTTGTTACTGCAGCAAAATAGGTATTAATCATTCTTCCATAAGCTTCATGTGCACTAAGTCGAGTTTGATTATTGAGCGGTGCATATCCTGGATGTGGATGGTAGATGATCGTATTGTTCGGGGCACCGACTGGCATCTTTTTATGCATCTCCAAAAATATTTCTCGATATGGATAAAAGCTAGTGATAGCTCCCGAGAGAAAAATTTTCATTTTTGGATTCCGATTATATGGAAGGTGAAAGCTAGGAGACGCGGAATGAGGAAGCCAAGTGCGATGAAACGAAAACCATTGCGGAGGACCTTGAGGACTTGTTCTACAATATACTTCATCAAGTTTGTAGGGAAACGCTGTGACAATATTCTCCATCGGAACCATCGCTGATTTCTTCAGGACTCTGTCATTCTCAGTCCATGCATGTATATCTTCAATAAAGAACCAAGGATGGCGTATCAATTCCCAGTCCTTCAATGTAGAATGATATCTCGCTGTCTCAAAGACATGGTTATATAATATTAAATCAGGTATCTGATTAAAATAACGATGGAAGTATGAACGAATAGTATCATTACTGAACCAAGTTCTATTTTGCGAACTTAAATCAGCTACTTCTTTCCATCCATATTCATTTTCAAGATATTTCCATAGATTATAATATTCGTCTGAAACAAAGCCAGCTACACACGCTGAACCGCACCAGATGGTAAAAAATGGCCGTAAGTTATTTTTAAAAAGGATGCTGGAGAATACAGGATTGACGGGTAGATATAACTTGTAGTAAGTTACCGCGACTATGACAGCTGCTGCTGCTATTATTATAAGCCTAGTTATAAATACATACTGGCAAGACATTTTTATCTGAAAGTGTACTTTCAAAACAGTTTTCTCAAATATGATAAAGAATCATTGCATCAAAGCAACAACCGCTCTGTTAGCTCAAACTATAGGGACATCAGCGAAAGAGAACGAAAGAGAGAAGAATCGAGAAAAAGTGGCCTTCGTGGGACTCGAACCCACACCTTCTGCTATCCGGGCAGATGTCCTAATCCAGTTAGACTAGAAGGACCATCTTAATCTCTAGTCTAGCGTTGTGTGATTCATTACAAACGCTAACACGCTCTCTTAATATAACTGCTCAATCGATGATCATGAATTCAACCGGAAGTTATCTTATCTTTCAAAGAAACTTTTCAGAGGATGCCATTTAAGTGCTCAGTAGAATATATGAAACGGTTAGCAAAATTGTAAATCCAAAACTTCGTAGAAATATTGAATGGTGAGCAAAATAAAGGTTGACCAATGAATTGTTGAAACAGTCAACGATTAATTTGATCGGCCTATAATAAAACTGACACGACCAGCATATAAAACGAATTGAAAAGTAGAACATTGTGATTTTGCGCCAACATGGTCTATTTTTCCTGTTACTTTCGCAACATCTGGTCCACATTTTCTAATTGTTTACCAGCTGTATTCAATTTGATCAATCAAATGGGTCCTTCCATGGGTAGTGAACCACAAAAACACAAGTTTCTCAAGTTTTTCTCATACTTGATTTTGAAGAGCTTTTCACGGCGAATATTTTTCTAAAAAGTTTCCCCTACCGGTCAATTTTTATCCATTTTGTAGGCACAAGTAACGCTCATCCTTTGGATTCACTGACCCTTTTCTAAAATACTTTTCTGAATGCTGAACACATTCAGAGACTTCAAAGGAGAAAAAACGCACTGCGATTTCTACTAGTGCTCAACTGGACCACGGCGCCATGTCACACACTATAATGAATAGGATGCAAAAGTCTTTTTAGAAATCAGACCAATTAGCCACCTGGCAGCGGATAATTCTCCAGCGCTAACTATGTTGACAGAAAAACTCATCACTCAACCGCTAGTCAAACGGCCATTCGCATCCAACCATGCCCTTTGTCATCTGTTTTTCTATTTTCACACCCCGTGCATGGAAATTTTCATAAATCCTTTACTAAGTCACTCATAGACGAACGATATACAGGAGACTACTTGAAAAGTTTGAACATTCGCTTGTGTCTTCCAGCGATAATCCGATTCTTTTCTCTCCTGTCAACAAAATGATACCTTGTCGAATATTTTCATTGAGGAATATCCATTCTTCAAATCCCTTTCAAAATTATCTCAAGCCTGGCAAGGTTATTCCAAGCGTACACTTTAGGATTAATCTAGCATTTAAACGCCTAGCCGTTATCATGCTGTCTCTATTATTCCTTTCACCTTTAATCAACTTTCAAACTGAACGATTGGGTTTTCCCTTTACTGAAAGGAGGGTATACGCAGAATTTGAGTTAAAGTTCGTTCGTCCGTTCGTTTTATTTCGTTCAAATAGTATATACATGAAACACAGATGACCATCTTAAGGGTTGACCGAAGAGTAATCGGGGTCGAGGATCTCGAATCTGAGATTAGTTTCTCGAAATTCCAATTAACTCATTAGCTAATTAAGCGATGAAAATTTTCTACGCTGTCGAGTAAGGGTTGACCGAAGGGTAATCGAGGTCGAAGATCTCGAATCTGCTGTTAGGTTTTCTTTATTTGTTGAAGTGCGGCTTCTTCCTTTCTCTTTTCAAAACAAATATGTTTCTGAATATTTTCTAAATTCTTATCTAGGAGATAGTAGGTTAAGCATCATGGCTGGGTATGATGGAATACAACCGAGAATGTCCTTTGGCCTTTCGTCTTTTTGTATGAGTATATCAGGAGAACGAAAAAGAAAAGGACGTTTCGTCCGAGCACACTGGAAAAGGATACTCTTNGTCTATTTTTTTTTGGCAATCAAATGAATAGAAGATCACCCACTCGAAAGCACCAACAAAACGAAACGTAGCTATTCACTTTTAAAGTCAACCAAAAGTGAATAGTACAGCGGAGGTAGATATAGGAGAGGCTAGCCGTTCCTCTTAAGAGATATTTAAAAGTTGAGTTTTATAAGAGTCTAGGCAGTGTCGATCATTTTTTGAAAGAACATAATTCCTGTCTTTTCGAGGTTTGAGAAAAAGCAATGTGAATTACCAGCTCCCTGAATTTAAGAAAACAGTAAAATATCTACGATGGATCACACAGTTATGAAAAATTTTCATAACTTCGATTGCAGACCAACTCAGTATGAATCGGACACTTTTTCTAGGAAAAGATGAGAAAAATTTAGTATGTACTGACGGGTAGTCGCAAGTGGCTGACCAGAGCGAGGCCGACGAACGACTAGGCATTAGTCTGAGAAACTTTTGAAGTATCAAATGAATATGAGTGAAAGTCTGAAGCAAATCATCGAATAACTGCGCTATCGAAATAAAACAGATTTTATTTATTCGTTTGGGCAAAAAGTTCTACAACGACTTCACCCTCGTCCTCATATCAAAGTGTTGCAAAACTTTTTGCCCAATCTAGCATTTCTTATAAAAAGTAGATGCCATTGGACGATATCCTTTCAGTAGAGGGCCAACGGCTACTAAGCCGCGTTACTTGTCTTTTTTTGTCGCTTCGACAGTCATGATCGTCTATCCATTCGACTACCCAAAAAATAGATAAGAAAGTCTTATTGTATGATTTGCTTCGAAACGAACATCTTTCATAGCGCTGCATGTGTTCAGAATACTGTTTGTACAATCCACGCGTCTGTAGCTACTAATATGGAATTTAAGCGACGGATATATCACTCTTCGAACTACTTCTACTAAATTCCCATGAAAGGACATGATGTATGTAGGCTAGAAAGCAAAGATGATACTAAGTTCATATCACTTTTTCGGATTTCTTCAATAAGAAACATCATTATGTACAATGCATTAGATCTTTTCGTGTAAGTTTTTGAGCTACTATCTTTATGTGCATGACGACCTTGAATAGCGTTCAGCTCATCATCTTCTACAAAAGATTTCAGAACTGTTAGCGTCATCGGATGATGACGCTAACTGTGTTTGTTTCTTTTCTTTCGTTTCTGTGATATATGTATTCCTTATTGACGATCATGATGTGCTCATGATAACCTTTGTGTTTTTTCTTTTTTCTTTATTACGTCGTTAGATTTCTCTTTGTCTAGACGCTATCGTTTCCGTTATATAGTGTAGTTTTCTCTTGTTTCGTTGTTGTCTATTATTCCTCTGTTTTGATGCCATCGTTTTTCCTCCCGAAATAAACCGACATCGGATCACCTCGGATTTCTCTTCATCACATCGATATATGGTAGGTGATAGGTGATATTTTCATTTTTGTTGTGGGTATTACGACGATTTGTTTGCATCCCCGAAGTCGAGACTCCCAAGAACAGATAAAGAAAAATATCTCCTTTGTAAAGAGGAAGGAACAAGCCCAGGCTCAGCGAATAAGACGAAAGGAGGGGGGCGCTTAAGAGCTGAAATCGCTCCCCCCCCCTCCCCCGTCAAAACTATTCCTAATTCACTCAAACCCGTACAACTCAACCCGCTGAATTCAAAAAAGAAGGAATTAAGCACTCCTCAAAGATCAATATCCATAGATATCGCTTATTTCTTTAGCTGGTAAATACATGGTTTTCACCATGCATCGACCCTATCGTTAAGAGAAAATGATGCAGGTCCACTCTGGAAACTACATAGATCGATGTAACTCTTCGAGATCTACAACTTTCTCAGCACCATCGATGGCCTCCGGAGTGGCCCTCGGGTACCTTTTAGGAGAGCTACTGTTCGAGAACCATAATTGTGGTCCTTTGCGGACTCCATCGTTAAGAGAAAATGATGCATGCCTACTTTAAAAATAGTCTTGATGAGTTGAACGTTTTCGGCTCTGCGAATTTGATTGTGTTAATCCTGCGAAAGGTTGGAAAATATGCTTCAGCAATAGGATAGAAAGAAATCCACAGTGGCGTAGTCTCCACGTAGATACGATAGAGAGGGAAAAGGAGATATAAACTATATCCGGTAGGTCGCGCTCACGGTCGACCACCACGACGTAAGAGAAAGAGGAAAGAAGCTACCGATAAGTTGGTTTTCACACCAGTACTAATTTTGCTTTAGTCTCCTTGATTCATTCTAACTATCTATTACGCAATTGAAGAATCTTCCTAAAATGTCTGATCGTTCATGTCCGTGTGATGCTCGCTTGAATCGGTCAACCGCAGTGAGATCACTGGGGTCGCCATTTTTTCGTGTGTTCATGTCAATTCGAACGATGAAAACACTGAAAAGTACGACCAAAGTGTGCAATATCTGTCGTCATTTGTACAGCAAATGGCGAAGAGAAAATCCCGAATTCAGTAGTATGGTAAATATCATGGATGGCGATGATTCCGAGATCGAAGCGATTGATAGGTTGTTAGCAATCATGTTCGACTTGCCCGACAAGAGAACGGTTTCTCGAGTCATCAGCAGTGTCCGACAAACGTTAATGGTATCTTTCACTCCATTTAACTTAGGGTTCGGTCATGTGACAAGACCGCGCATCATCGACCAGCACACAACAACGATATCGCGACAGTTGATGTGCGGTGATGGCAAGGACACCGCTATTCTTGTTTTGGATGGAACTTACATCTACATTCAAGTAAGCATATATCTGTACATTTGGTTCCTAATCATCTCTCTGTTTCTAGAAGTCTCAGAACAATTGCATTCCGGCGAAAGTCTTTCAATACTCACAAGAAACGATCTCTACTGAAACCAATGATAACCGTATCAGCGACTGGTTGTATCGTGGCATGTGTTGGTCCTTTCCTCTCCGATTTCTCCAACAACGACGCTTCGATAATCAAGAACGTTTTTCTCGAAAACATGGACAAGATCTTGGAATGGATTGAAGAGGTAGACCATGAAATTCGAAATGGGATGATCTCGACTCACATTTTTCTAGAATGACATCGTCGTAGTTGATAGAGGATTTCGTGACGCCATCGGCGTGATGCAAAGCCTTGGTTTAGACGTCGTCATGCCGCCTTTCTTAGATAATCGGCGACAATTCACGACTCAAGAGTCGAACGAATCTAGATGCATCACCAAGATTCGATGGATTGTTGAAGGAGTGAATCGACGCATCAAGGAATTTCAAGTTCTTCGCGAGCACCGTTCAAAACTCATCACTGATGTATTTACAAGATGATCCCTCATTACGAAGAAAAATAGGATCGAAAGAGTAAAACTTCAATTCACTTCTCCGATGAAACACCGATGTATTTCTTTTTCAGCTGCTGAACGAGAACAATCTGATGAGACGCCCCTCTGCATGGGAAACAATTGATCACACTGACATCATTGATGATTTTCCGACACTGTCCGAAGAAGATATCGGTGACATCATTGTCGGCAACCACTGATCAATGAAAGCTTCTACATCTATATCGGCGTTTCTGTCGGGTGCATTTCAGCTGAAACGTGCTCCATCGTACACCGCGGAAAAAGCTGGTACCAACGACTTAACTGCAACTGTTCCATACAGTATTCAAATGTGTCGATCATTCCCCAACCTTATCCGAGCGTCAACTCAGTCGACTCAAAGTCAGCGGCGAAGCTACTATCCTACGATTCAACTGTCGTCAGATGAAATTCTTGGCTGGTGGTGCGATTGTCCAGTGGGTAGTCGAGTCCTCGGATGCTGTAGTCACGTTTTGCCAGTGATCTGGTTTCTCTGTCATCGACGATGGCAATCGAACAGCCGACGCCGAACGTCCACAGATCTGATGAGCTTCTTCACAGACTCTGTACCCATTTCAGATTTCTACGATTCCTCCGATGACGAAAGCGCTACAACCGACCGATACTCATTAGCCTGATGAAGATCGTCTGTTTCTTCTTCCATGTACCAGTTAAATAAACGTGAACGTTCATGTGAGACTGCATGGTGGTCTCCACGCTATCTATTTTCCGTACATTCCCGGTCTAAATTACCATTTGAGATAGTCTGGAGAACGTCGATGGTGCTGAGAAAATTGTAGATCTCAAAGAGTTACATCGATCTACGTAGTTTCCAGAGTGGACCTGCATCATTTTCTCTTAACGATAGGGTCGACGCAGGGTGAAAACCATGTATTTACCAGCTAAAGAAATAAGCGATATCTATGGATATTGATCTTTGAGGAGTGCTTAATTCCTTCATTTTTGAATTCAGCGGGTTGAGTTGTACGGGTTTGAGTGAATTAGAAACAGTTTTGAGGGCGGGCCGATTTCAGCTCTTAAGCGCCCCCCTCCTTTGAAAGAGAAAAGATTAAATATCATTTCAAAGAAACAATACGAATTACCATGTGTACTAATAGGAAAGACAATTACAATATTTATAGTTCCTCGAAATTAAATTAATGCTGAATGTGTGAAATATATATATAAGAAAAATATATTAAGAAACAGTGAAGTTTTATTTCATTTGATTTTAATGTTAATTTAATTTCTGTATTTTCTATAAACATTAATTATATTCAATATGAGATTAAATAAAATTGATCGAAAAGATTCTTTGACTTTAAGAAATTAATTAATTAATTAATTAAAAAGAAATAAAATAATATAATTCAATTCATTTCTTTTCTATTAAAATGAAATTTTCAAGACACGTATTAAACTTTATATTTCTAATCATAATATTAATAAAGAAGATGCGAAATATTTTATTAGAAGGAAAATGAAATTGATCAAGATGAAATAAGATATTTAGATGATGTTTTAGTAACAAACAAATCGAGTCGCTTTTCTTTGATGTATTTTCTTAATGCATTGATGATATGATACTTTTCTTCAAACTTTATCTTAAAAATAACAAAATAAAGTTGAATGAAAATTTATATCAAATCTAATTCATTTTTAAAAATTTTCGTTAGATATTTCATTAAATTATATTTGTCTACTCATTTTTATACTGATCAAAGTAAAAAATATTAGGTGTTCTTCTTTTAAATAATAAAGAGAGTTTTGTTTCATTTTCTTATTGAATATTTCTCTTTAAATTTGTTTCAGACATTAATATACTGTAATGAATAATTTTTCGGTTCTATATGTTTGAAACAATCATTATGTCGTGAGAAAGCGGTTTTTTCCTCACAGTCATCATCATTCTAAAAATAAAAAGTTCCATGATGACGTTGGAAATTTCGGTGATTAAGACTGCGTCATATTATGTAAAATATTTTGCCAACTTTATGAGAAGAAAAATAAACATCAAGAGAAAATTGGATCACTTTTTTGGTTTATATTAATTTATTCAAATAATTTTAATAATGTAAGTTCTCTTCTTATTTTATTCGTACTTCCGAAGATGAATGTTGGTGTTGGTTTTTTCTAGTGTGGGTGAAATTATATAAGAACAGTTAAAATCACGATAGACTCATTACAAACAACAACATACCACAATAATGGGCAAGAAGCAAACGACTGACAAAACTAGTAGTGAAGAAAATGCTATAAACTGGAAAAGTTCGTATGAACATCTGCACTCTGATATTCAATATCTGCAACCTTTTACTGTGGTTTGGTTAAATAAATCTTTCGATCCAAATAATGAAGATTGCCAGAGTACAACTGCACAACGTTATAGTTATACTAACGATATCAATACATTCACAGATAATGATGAATGTATTGATTTTATTCTTGACATTGATCATACAAATATAAGTATGATTATTTCTGGATCAATTGGACAAAATCTCCTACTATGCATACATGATATCTATCAACTCGATTCAATTTATATTTATTGTGATAATAAAGAACATCATGAACAGTGGGCAGGAAAATGGTCAAAGATCAAAGGTGTATTTACAGATATTAACTCAATTTGTACAACTCTACAACAAAGAACTCATCAATGTCAACTAAATGATATATCGATGAGTTTTATTGGATCAGAAAAAAGATTAGATCAACTTGATCCCTCTTTTATGTATTCACAGATCATCAAAGAAATCATGTTGACCATTGATTTTGGAGACAAACATATCAAAGAGTTTATTAACGATTATCCCAATGCATTCGGTGGTAATAAGAAAGAGTCATATGATGTAGAACAGTTAATACGCCAGTATCATCAAGAAACATCTATATGGTGGTATACAAACCCACAGATTGCCTTGTATTCTATGCTAAATAGTGCTTTACGATTACTAGATGGAGATGTGATTGTACGAATGGGATTTTTCATTAATGATTTACATCGACANTGTCCAGAACCAGAGACCCTCCCCATCCCTCGCTCCCATTCAATGGCTTTTAAAGAACTCTTGAAGAAAGCCATTTTTTTCGTAAGTGTAGAAGAGTATATTCCTGATTAATAACACATGCAGTAGCGCTCGAATAGGAAAAAATGATCTAAAAAATCAGCCGCTCAGAAAAAAAATAACAGAAACCCCGTCGAAAAGACATTAGCGGTCAATTGTCTGCCGAACCAGTATTGCTGATTCGAGTGTGTTGTTTTATAGTTCCACTAAAAAAAAGATATGAATAAGCGATACGACGTGAAAGTATGTGACCAACAGAACTGTGCTAAGCATCAGTATTACACGCTTGTACAATCAGAAGTTGGATTGATTCTTCAAGAGTTCTTTAAAAGCCATTGAATGGGAGCGAGGGATGGGGAGGGTCTCTGGTTCTGGACATCTCGTTACGACTGTGAAAACGTTTCCATTGAATTCTACATCATTTAAAACCTATCTGAAGTTATTTTAATCGTATTTGAATTGAAAATGAAAAACTTGATCAAAATCAATACCCCCCCTATTCTCTCAGTTTCCCAGTAAAGTCGATTTTCTCGACAATAGAAAAACATTTCGAAGAAAAGCCCTTCATACTTTTGAAGCTTGTGTTCTGGTGGTTCTAATGACGTGTGAATCAATGGTATAGCTCTTTCTAAAAAACAAAACTAGATAGGTTTACAAAATGAATCACTCAGCCCTAATATCCATCGGCTCGGTCGCCTAGCGACGGTCAAGTCTTCATTTCCAAAATGAACTAAAAATCGTTTTCTGAATCAGTTTTTATTGCTGATTCAGAAAAACCTATTTTGAATCATCTATATCGTGAGAGAACTTCAAAGAAATTAGTTTTATGCTATATGCCGATTTTCTCGGTTTTTGAGACTCTCTCAATATTTTGAGATTTTCTTTGAAGGATGGGGGTTTGAGCATCGGGGAGGTGATATTCGTGATCAGCGTGATCAGACGAATCAGAATATGGATAAAAACGAATATTAAAAAAATTTACTGTAGTTTTGCATTTGCTGAACCTTACTTAGATTTTAAAATGGGATTGAAGTGGCGTCATACCGCCTCCTTGATGCTTTATTATGCAGATGATATGCCAAGTGGACAAGCTATTCAGGTTTTTGTCATGCTCCATCGAACGAGGGTATTCTATTACCCCCTCCAAAAATATATATTGTTTGACAGCATAATTGATATGGAATGTTGCGATGGTTTTTATACTGAATGAAACAACGTCAGGTAAGTAAAGTTCATTAGGGAACTGAAAGTGATAATTATATACTACATGACAAATTGACGTCGCAGAGAATTCAGCGGATCAGATCGTGCCGATGCTATTATTTCTCTCTTGCTTCTCTCTAATAGTATGCTGTTGTACGAGTTTTAGCTGACGATAATTGAACTTGTTGTATGGGGAGAAAAGTATTCCTTTTAACATTTGTTAGCATTCTTCTGTTTATCTTGGTGGCTTTTTATAGCCGTATGCCTTCCTCAGTTGGCAATGCTTATGGAGAAATAGCGAACGTTGTTAATGGTTCTAATGCAAAAGTGTCGACTATGTCACCCAACATCGCCATTATTGGATCGTCTGGATTTATCGGTTCACGGTTACTACAACATTTACAGGAAAAGGAGAAATGGAACGTTGTTGGTTATGACCGAGTTTTACCACAACAAGTTAGCCATGAGACCCTAACGAAACATCTCCAAAAGTTTGAAATTGTCATCTATCTTGCCGGTTTGTCTGACCGCTCTATGGATCACGAGCGTCCTAATGACATTGAGCTAGAGAATGTTAAGGAGGTTTCCAATTTTGCTCAGCGCATGTCATCGTCTCAGCTTTTGATATTTGCATCAACTGCAGAGATTGCAGAGGGCTATCGTTTAGATGATATGCATGAAACATCTCGCGTTCAAACAGATTTATTAGATGCCTATGTTGCTTCTATATATCACCGAGAGCAGGTTCTTCAAAAATTAAGTGCAGAGTCTATGTCTATGCCTCGAATTATCGGCTTACGACTTGGTACTGTTGTTGGTCTATCTCGCAGCCAACGAATTGATCACGGACACATGAAATACATTTGTCAGGCTTTCCTAGGTGGAAAGCTGGAAATAGTCCATCCCAAGTCCCATCAAAGTTTCTTAGGAATGGAAGATTTATTGCGAGCTATAGCTGTGATCGTTCAAAAACGTCACATATCAAAACGATTCGATCTATTTAATCTTCAATCATTTTCAACAAGTGTTGCGAAGATGGCAAATTCCATTGCACTTGCCTCAGGAGCCTATACACAAATGTTAATCAATTCATCTGGTAGGATCAACAATGGCTTTTCTTTAAATACTACGAAGTTTCGCTCAACGTACCATTTTGTCTTCAACGATAATCAAGAGCAAATTATATCTGAACTGATTGACGATGTACCTCGTTTATGCGCAGGCCGTCAATCACGTATAGATAGAGAGTCTGTGCCGTGTGTAGTGTGTGGATCCCGTGAAATGCACACAGTACTAGACTTACGGACACAGCCTCTCGCGAATGATTTTAGAATAAAACAAAACGAAGCATTGCGATGTAAACGATTCCCACTGCGTTTAGTACGATGTCCTGTATGCCAGCATGCCCAATTATCGTATATTGTTGATCGGAGTTATCTTTTTAGCCATTATTTATATCAAAGCGGTACAAGTAAAAGTATAGAGACCTATTTTTCGTGGCTAGCTGAAAAAATTATTGCCGAAAGTAAGAAGACGAATGGGACCGTGTTGGAAATAGCTAGTAATGACGGGAGTCAATTAACACAGTTTGCTCTACGAGGATGGAACACTGTAGGAGTAGATCCAGCGAAGAATCTTGCTGAACTAGCGCGGGCGAAAGGACATACCGTTTACGTCGGATTTTGGGGCACGGATACGTTTTCTTCTCTACCATCTCCGGATTCACTAGATGCTATAGTTGCACAAAATGTACTTGCCCATGTAAGTAATCCTGTACAGTTCTTACGAGCGTGTGCATCTGCTATGGGTTCAAAAACAAAATTGTACATTCAAACTTCTCAGTGTGAAATGTATGAAACGGGACAATTCGACACAGTTTATCATGAGCATGTATCCTTCTTCACGGCACATTCCTTTAAAAAGATCGCCAATCTTGCAGGGCTGCATATTACCAATTTCGAAATTACGCCAATTCATGGACGCTCTTGCTTAGTAACGTTCAAGCGAATCAAATCGTCGAACAGCACTTTCATCTCCACATTGCATAGAAATCTTGCGCCTCCTCTCTTATTAGCACTGCAAAAAGAGCGTAACCTCGGACTTATAGACACTTGGTTTTACGTTAAGTATCAAGCTCAAGCTCAGTTTATGCGTCGGTGGATTGTTCATCAGCTGACACGTCTTTTTTCTAACGGCTACAAGATTATCGGATATGGGGCTGCAGCCAAAGGTATTGTTCTTCTGCATTCACTTTTAGAAGGAGCAAATCACACATGGAGTTTCTCCTATATAATTGACGATGCTCCTTTGAAACAGAATACATACTGTCCAGGCACCTCAATACCAGTACGTCCAAGTTCCGAGCTAATGAAACATGATTCAATTGGACCACTAGCTATAGTCGTTTTTGCGTGGAACTTCTGGGAAGAGATCTCTAACAAAATTCGTCTAAAGGTATCCGAAATGGGACTTACTAATGTTTCTGTACTACTGCCATTTCCCCAACAACAACTAATTCGAATTGACTCCAGCACCAAAACAGTAGTAACGCAAAATACATTCAGATCAATACCTTGGCCATTTCCATTTCCCTCGATGCGCAAGCCTATATTATTATTTTCATATCTTAGTAATGATGCAGCACTGTTGTCGTCATGGATTCGTCACCACGCATCTATGTTCGATATGGCTGTATTCTTTCATCACAATGTTACCGAGACATCCTTGCAAATCTTTCGAGATGAAGCACCGGCTGCGTGGAAAATAATAGCACCAGGGAACGGAGAATCTCTTCTTGCAGTAGTCGATAGAGAGATGAAACGCTGCCAAAAGTTCTATTCAAACACATGGAAAACTTCGCTGACTACCGAGGAATTTCTGGTACATCCTAATCTACGCGGCATGTTAGCAGAAATAGAAAATACAGCTGTCGCCAAAGCATTGTGCGTGCGTTCTTTAGTAATGATAGGAAGTAGTTCAGTATCATTTGATCCGCTAATCCCACCACTAAACCAAATAACAAAGTACATTTCTAACTCATCGATACACACGAAGTTAAGTCATTTTTTGCCTTCTTATCGATGCCTCCACCACAACTCTTATATGTTAAATGCTAATAATCAGAATAATGCTGACTTAGACACTCTTAAATGGGTTTCGAATGGCTTTATTGCGGATTATCGATACATACCGTTACTAAAACATATGAAAACCAAATTTTCATATACAGAAGACACGATGGCGGAAACGAACATCATAAGTAAACATGCTCTGAACAACTTTAATGCAATACACGCTCGCTTCATCAAACAAAACCGCAAATTGATGCAGATCAGTGATCTTCGCAATATTGATCCTGTTCACCATGAGTTAGGGATGGCTCATCGCCTCTGGAGAGAAATGAGCAATCTTTAAAGAATAATACTACGTGTTACTATCATAAAAGAGAACAAATGTGATAACCTCCAATTAAGATTCAAATTTGATGTGTACTTCAAAAGGTAAAGGCGACCGGAGATTCGCCTGATGAGCCTGTATCTAACGAATCATTCATGAACGTACTAATGAGCTGTCCCTTGGACCCAGGGGATAACCTTTTTTCGTCTCATGGGATGCGATGAGCGATTAGCTCCAAAGACTTTACTCATTTATATCAATAAAACCTGATTTATTTTAACAAAAGGACTAGTGGTGGTTTCACTATATTTCCGTTCACGAGATTTCAATACGATTTGAGTTGTATATTGATTAGGCCTCTATCCTATATCTTTTTTGTGGGTCAAAACTTCCGAAAGTTGAAAGAGAAATAAGAAAGTTGAAAGGACACATACTGCATTTTTCCTATAGTCCTATAAGTGAATAAGTGTATGTGAAATTCTATCTTAATTTTTCAATAAAAACGACCCAGAACCACTTTGCAAACGGGTCTAGTACCTTCAGTTTCCTTTACTCTTTCTTACAGATACATTATTTTACAGAAAAAAAATGAACGAGGTATCCACTAAGCTCCAATACGATGTGAAAAAGTCGAAAAGTCTTGATTTTTCACGATTTTCACCAATGAAACTTCACAAAATGGTTCTAAATCAATCGAAAACTTTTTTAGTATGTTGACTTTGCTTAACTCTTCCTAACAATACATTTTCTTAAGAGAAAAAAAGTGAACCAGATGTCCATCTGGTTAATATGCTGTAAAAATAGTCGAAAAACCTTGATTTTTAAGGTTTTCATCAATGAATTCGTACAAAATGATTCTGAAACATTTAGAAATTGTCTGTAATACATTTCATTTTCTTTATTCTTCTTTTCAAATACTTTTTTTAATGAAAACAACACAATAGATGCATAACTATCTCATAGAAGTGCAATAAAATAGGAAAAAAAATCATAGAATTAACCGGGAACTGATATTCTACACACTTTGTTGTGTCAGATTTGTTTGATAATCATATAAGGGTGAATAAGTTTTTAGTAAAAACTATATAGAAGCGAAATTTAAAGTCTAGAAAATATTGTAAACAATAATTCCTGTTTGTAAACAAGGTACGAGTTTGGAAAAAGTTATAGATGTAGAAATATATGTACGTATGACAAAAACAATAGCTTATAATGTATAATATGATAACCTAATAAATATTCTAAGAATTAATTAAAATAAGATGTGAATCACCATCATCATCGCTTTCGCTTTGCGATTCATCACTTAGTTCTAGTTCACCTGCATCAGTGAAATCACCGGAATATAAGGAAGATCGTTGCTGTAATTCAGCAGGATTGTAGCGAGCGTAAGATAATAAAATAACGCTCGTCGAGGGAGACTCGCATTACCCTCGACTGATTGGGTTATAATTCAGATAAAACTTGTGGTTCCAAATGATGTCTCGAGAACGGTCCTCGTCAATTTTTTCAACCTTTTTCAAAACTAACCAAAAAACTGTCACCGTTCTTGTTATTTATGTAATGTCCATTATTCATGATCATTTTTCACACATGAAACAGCAGTCCGCCATGAATAGCTACTATGATCCTTGCGTCTTTTAGTAATGCGAAACTCGAAATTTCGACTCAACTGTTCAACTATTTTTGCAGTCTTTTTTTCAATTATTGGAATATTCGACTTCTTTCAAAATTCTTCTGCTCATTCTCATTGAAATGATGTCCCTTCAGAACCCTTTTACTCACTCGCAAGTATACGAATACTCGAATAATTGAACGGAAGGGTAGACTGTTGAATTTAAGTTTCAAACTATAGATATTTGGTATTATGACAATCTATGATTGTATACATTTCCTATTCTCTCTTTCTCTTCCTCTTCATATACAACAATTATCTCCTTTCTTCCTTTCTATATGAACTTCGACATTAGCCTCTTAATCCATATACCCAGCATAGAGATATTGATAGATTTATCTCTTCTTATTATGCAACATTCATATGATATTGATATCAGAAACGCACGCTTATGTACGACTGTTTCTGCTCTCTGTGTTTGGAAAAGACCATGATCGCATGACCATCTGGCTCATCAACTCATTGTATGATAGCGATAGATCTAAGATATTATTTACAAAGCTTGATATTTTTCTGTAGCGCAATACCGTATGTACTGAGAACTATGAAAGGACGAGGAACATACAGTGCAGATTCGATTTGTTTCGATTCAATACAGGATACACTTATCATATATTATCTCTTGTGTTATATGTCATCACAGGCATCTTCAAACTAGGATCTAGCATCGCGACCAAAAAACGTTTTTGGTTCCAACCGCAAATGGCTGCACTATTTCGTTGATTCGAATATAAGAGAATCTGTTAAATGTGCATTTTGTAGAGAATTTTTTTCTCTATCGAACTGTATAGGGTAGATCATAATGGAACACTGTGTCTTCGACTAATGCAGCAAAATGATCGGGCGAATTTCGGTTCTGCCCAGCTCGCTCAAAGCTAACCCTTTGGTTTCTTTTTGACACTGGTCTAAAAGAAAGTTTTATGGTATCGTTGAAAGCATACAGCTTGGAAGAGGAAACGGTTCTCTATAAAATACACATTTAGAAGATTATCTAACATTCTAAACAATCAAATGGTACAGAAATCTTCGGTCGCGCTGCTGCACCATACCTTATACGTGTTCTCCCTTTCCTAATAAAATGAAGAGTTAAGTGAAGAAAGATGAGTGTTCATGTAGATTTCAAATCCAAAGGTGTCAAAATGTTTCTAAATGTGAACTAGAAAGCGTCACCGGGAACAGCTCGTCGTGAGTGGCGCCCCTTGTAGCGCCGCCCACGGCTCACCGCTCCGCACGCTTCCCATTGTTCAGGCTAACTATCCAACTTATTTAAACAATGCCTACTTCAACACTTTTCAACAAAATTATCAATCACTAGAGACGTTGTCATATCAAAATCTCGATCATTTAGTCTACGATCATCACTTTTCTTCTCTGCATCATTATACTTGAGTGTGAGACACATCCTTTTCTGGTGTCCAATCTGTGATTCGGTACACTAGCAAAAACGAATACTAACAATAATTTATACAAGATTCTTCGCCGTCTCTTTTCTATAGTCACACGAACAGCAGCAAAAGAATCAGAATTGTATTTTGGACTTGTGTTTCGCAGGAAATTCTTCTACTATCACAAATACAAGTTACATTACATTCTGAGAACGAATCTTTCAGTTTCGGTGTATGATACATTTCCTTGCACATTTGGAGTTACGAAAAACTTTTACCTAATCTTTGTTCCACTCATAATGAAATTCTCTTATGGGCCGTTGACCTCAGGGCTCAACGTACGTTTAACATCGACCCTATCTCACGTGTTCTCACCCTCTCAACCAACTTTCAGTCTCAAAACATCCTTCGAAACCATGTTTTATGAAGTTTTCAACATTTAAAAAAAAATGTAATTTGACCTTTCACCTTTGATCTGCGACAGACATACTCACAAACGAATTTCGATTTTTGGACCACTTTTCCCGACATGACCCTTCTTTCAGTCAAGGGAATGAAACAATGCTCAGTACATCTAGCTGCAACCTAACTATGAATATATTGAAATGCATGCACAAACAAGAGAAAAATGTCATTTGACGCGATGTCATCGAGGATATTAGACTTTATATCCATCTTTATTTTTTTCTGAANTTTTACTCACTCGCAAGTATACGAATACTTGAATAATTGAACGGAAGGGTAGACTGTTGAATTTAAGTTTCAAACTATAGATATTTGGTATTATGACAATCTATGATTGTATACTTTTCCTCTTCTCTCTTTCTCCTCCTCTTCATATACAACAATTATCTGCTTCCTTCCTTCCTATATGAACTTCGACCTTAGCCTCTTAATCCATATACCCAACATAGAGATATTGATAGATTTATCTCTTCTCATTATGTACCATTCATATGATATTGATATCAGAAACGTACTCTTATGTACGACTGTTTCTGCTCTCTGTGTTTTGAAAAGACTATGATCGCATGATCATCTGGCTCATCAACTCGTTGTATGATAGCGATAGATCTTAGATATTATTTACAAAGCTTGATATTTTTCTGTAGCGTAATACTGTATGTACTGAGAACTATGAAAGGACGAAGAACATACAGTAGAGATTCGATTTGTTTCGATTCAATACAGGATACACTTATCATATATTATCTCTTGTGTTATAGATCATCACAGGCATCTTCAAGCTAGGATCTAGCATCGCGACCAAAAAATGTTTTTGGTTCCCACCGCAAATGGCTGCACTATTTCGTTTATTCGAATATAAGATAATCTATTAAATGTGCATTTTGTAGAGAATCTCTTTCTCTATCGAAATGTATAGGTTAGATCATAATGGAACACTGTCTCTTCGACTAATGCAGCAAAATGATCGGGCGAATTTCGCTTCTGTACAGCTCGCTCAAAACTAACTCTTTGGTTTCTTTTTGACACTGGTCTAAAAGAAAGTTTTATGGTATCGTTGAAAGCATACAGCTTGGAAGAGGAAACGGTTCTCTATAAAATACACCTGTAACAGATTATCTCACATTCTAAACAATAAAATAGTGCAGAAATCTTCGGTCGCGCTGCCGCACCATACCTTATACGTGTTCTCCCTTTCCTAATAAAATGAAGAGTTAACTGAAGAAAGATGAGTGTTCATGTAAATTTCAAATCCAAAGGTGTCAAAATATTTCTAAGTGTGAACTAGAGACGTTGTCATATCAAAATCTCGTTCATTTAGTCTACGATCACTACTTTTCTTCTCTGCATTATTATACTTGAGTGTGAGACACGTCCTCTTCTGGTGTCCAATTTGTGATTCGGTACGCTAGCAAAAGCAAAAACGAATACTAACAATAATTTATACAAGATTCTTCGCCGTCTCTTTTCTATAGTCACACCAATAGAAGCAAAAGAATCAGAATCGTATTTTGGACTTGCGTTTCGAAGGAAATTCTCCTACTATCACAAATACAAGTTACATTACATTCTCAGAACGAATCTTTCAGTTTCGATGTATGATACATTTCCTTGCACGTTTGGAGTTATGAAAACGTTTACCTAATCTTTGTTCCACTCATAATGAAATTCTCTTATGGGCCGTTGACCTCAGGGCTCAACGTACGTTTAACATCGACCCTATCTCACATGTCCTCACCCTCTCAACCAACGTTCAGTGTCAAAACACCCTTCGAAACCATGTTTTATGAAGTTTTGAACATTTTCAAAAAAAATGTAATTTGACCTTTGACCGTTGACCTGCGACAGACATACTCACAAACGAATGTCGATTTTTGGACCACTTTTTTCGACATGACCCTCCTTTCAATCGAGGGAATGAAACAATGCTCAGTACATCTAGCTACAATCTAACTATGAATCTATTAAAATGCATGCACAAACAAGAGAAAAATGTCATTTGACGCCATGTCATCGAGGATATTAGACTTTATATCCATCTTTATTTTTTTCTGGAGACTTTTTAGCCGATGCTGGAGTATCGATCGAATAAGCTGGTGGTTCGTCCACGACACTTATCTCTACAGCTGTGCTTCGACAATGCTGAAATAAACACCAGATAACGATAGCAACAATCATTAGTGAAAGCAGTAGCATATTAATGAGCATAACGGTATTGAGAACAGCAAGTATGCTCACAAGTTTATGAACTCCATTGCGAACTTTTTCATTGATCCCAGCTGTTATCTGTTCAANTTATGGTATCGTTGAAAGCATACAGCTTGGAAGGGGAAACTGCTCTCTATATAATACACATTTAGCAGATTATCTAATATTCTAAACAATAAAATGGTGCAGAAATCTTCGGTCGTGCTGACGCACCATACCTTATACGTGTTCTCGCTTTCCTAATAAAATGAAGAGTTAAGTGAAGAAAGATTAGTGTTCATGTAAATTTCAAATCCAAAGGGGTCAAAATGTTTCTAAGTGTGAACTAGAGACGTTGTCATAGCAAAATCTCGTTCATTTAGTCTACGATCATTACTTTTCTTCTCTGCATTATTATACTTGAGTGTGAGACACATCCTCTTCTGGTGTCCAATTTGTGATTCGGTATGCTAGCAAAAACGAATACTAACAATAATTTATATAGGATTCTTCGCTGTCTGTTTTCTGTAGTCACACCAGGAGAAGCAAAAAAATCAGAATTGTATTTTGGACTTGTGTTTCGAAGGAAATTCTCCTACTATCACAATTACAAGTTACATTACATTCTGAGAACGAATCTTTCAGTTTCGATGTATGATACATTTCCTTGTACATCTGGAGTTATGAAAAACTTTCTTTTACCTAATATTTGCTCCGCTCATAATGAAATTCTCTTATGGACCGTTGACCTCAGGGCTCAACTTTCAGTGTCAAAACACCCTCCCAAACCATGTTTTATGAAGTTTTGAATATTTTCAAAAATGTAATTTGACCTTTGACCTGCGACAGACATACTCACAAACGAATTTCGATTTTTTGACCACTTTGTTTCGACATGACCCTCCTTTCAGTCGAGGGAATGAAACAATACTCAGTACATCTAGCTACAATCTAACTACGAATCTATTGAAATGCATGCACAAACAAGAGAAAAATGTCATTTGACGCGATGTCATCGAGGATATTAGACTTTACATCCATCTTTATTTTTTTCTGGAGACTTTTTAGCCGATGGTTTGTCCACGACACGTATCTCTACAGCTGTACTTCGACAATGTTGAAACAAACACCAGATAACGATAGCAGCAATCATTAGTAAAAGTAGTAGCATATTAGTGAGCATAATTGTATTGTGAACAGCAAGTATGCTCACAAGTTTATGAACTCCATTGCGAATTTTTTTATTGATCACAGCTGTTATCTGTCCAAGCAATTTAGCCGCATCACACCAATTGTATGTAATAATTTGCGTATCATAGTTTACGACTATCGAAACATATGGACCCATACGAAATCAAAACGAAAAGGAAATCAATTAGGCGAAAATGGTAAGGTTGGTGTAATGCAAAACTCAAGCAAAATTTTTTTTTTGTGAATTTTTTATGAAATCCGATGCAGTTTGATGCGCTGCATCCGAATATGTATGATTTATTTAGATAAAAAGTTTTCTTCCCGCTGAAA